>JAAAKM020000498.1:38615097-38627943 GCA_010016025.2 Alatinidae sp. Z8VKAUB7J3 | reverse complement strand
CCAAGAAAAGTAAAACGATTGGTAAAGAGAACACTACATCTAAACAGGGTATGCGGTTTGGCAAGTTTACTTTATACCAAGATCTTTGTATCTGTCTCGTCTGTTGAGATGTATAGATGGTATTAGTTGTTGATAAGCCCAGCTGAATAAAAATAGACTGCACAGACGGCGCCAACAAATACAAAGGGAAGACCAGGAAGCACATATTAATATTTAATGGTGTACTGAAAATGTGGTTTGATCGTAGCTGAGAAATAGAATTATCATGAAAAGGTTTAGTTTGATGGTATCCAGAACTCGATCAGTTTCGCTATTCCCTTATTGTTAGCCGTAAAATTCGCTGAGCTATTTATATAAGAGACATTTTAACAAGGAGTTTTGAATTCGTATTGTAAAAGGCAAATTTTCATAATGAGAAAAGTATACTAAGGTCTTAATAATCAGAAGAGGACGTTTCTTTTTCTCGCGTCTTTAACCTGCACTGGAATCTGGACGGATTACTTGATCGTATAAAAATCATTCCTTGGTCAGTTCACAGGGTGCATAGAGGCTGTCATCCAGGATCGGGCACAGCTAAATTTCGACGTCCACCAATGGCGGTTTGGGAGCTGATTATGTGATTAGATGAAATATGCTATCATCCGGGTCCTCCATAAGTTAGTTGGTACACCATTACACCGCGATAGAATGGGTCCCGATGTTGATGTCATGTTTTTATTTTCATTAGAAATTTCAAACCTATAGCTGAGATTTGCTAAATTAGAATTACACAAAATGAATGTATCACCAACAAATAAATCGAGAGGAAACGCCTCTTGAGGAGAACGTGAGCTTTATTTTATTATGTTGCCTGGCTGGATTTGAAAAAAGTTGAAGCATTGCAGTTCTACTTAAATACAAAATGCGTTTGCTTCAAGAGGCAATACTTACACTTGCAAATATTTTGTACCAATCTAAAGTAAAGTCTTTCATAGGTAAAACAATTTCGTGGCAAAGGAAGATTAATTAGTATTAGGTTATTCCTGTTGCCAAGTTTACATAAGAGAAAATAAATCTGTCTAGAACTATTTTGATCCTGTAAAGTAACCGCCTTATTTGTTGCGATTTGCACGTCAAACGTGATTTGAAAGTTCTCTTTAATGTCATATGTCAAATAAATCTCTTCAGAAAAGTGGTTTTGATTTTATGAAATTAGTTTAATACTATAACGTATTTATTTTAGTGCCAATTCAAACTAGTTAGAAGCTGGGTAAAGGTATAAATTAGGTCTCGCAAACAAACTTGCCTATAAGTGTTCGTACCATTATCTCAATTTGTAAAATACTTACAGCACAGGTTTTTTGGTAAGGAATGGTAGAAAAATCATGTTCTTCTAAAGCAGGTACAACCTTGCGAATGTATTCCTATCTAAGCATACAAAACCTTGACCGTTTCATCATATAACGTACTATGACCTCACTGTAATTTCATCGCGAGTGTCGATTTATGCAAAACATCCAGAAGAAGTAATCAAAATATTATAAAGGCCGCTAAATTCATTATAGAAGACCCCGGTTATGACCACCGTTGGTCTTTAAAACTCTTGCCGTTAACTATTTACCTTACATTTCGGTGTGCCTCAGTTCTGGGACTGAGCAAAGTCAGTGCTGACAAATGTACCTTTTCTTTCCGCGGGCCTGTTAAAGGTGATAGTGTTGCTGAGACATCTACTTCTAGTGCAGATACTGCCAATATGAATTCAATTTCAACGTTAGTTATGAAGTGTGAAGAACTGTCGGAGACTTCCTACTATAAATTCCTCCTCTTATATTAGCAGAACTATCAAATAGTTTCATTTGTCAAAGTTGATCTTCTTGTGTATGTTTTCAACAGTTTCAGCAGAAGAATTCCACATGTTTTTTTGTATTTGGCTTCTCTCCTCTTGTCGAATTTAGCAGTATGGTCTCAGGCACCTTCCTAGATCTGAGGCCATAGATCTAGTGAAGATGGCTTTGTTCGTTGTGTTTTTGCAGCGCTTTTAAACGCTTTATTTCTAAAAGATAAATGTATCTCACATTTGCTGCTGTCACTCACAATCATTAATTTAAGTCGTGTTTTTCGTTGTAGTTGCCAGTACTGCTCATGCCAATGAATCTATAGGAATTGCAGACATAGATGCAAGACTTGAAGCTTTGCAAAGGTTTATGCGTGCTAACCTGAAAGAAACATAAAGAAGTTATCGATGCCTGGTATCACTGTAACTATGTTGCAAATCTGACAGCTATAAGACGGTGGCGATAACCACACCCTACGGGCACAGCTTGGTAATTCAAAACGTAACAACAGCTACCATAGTGAGTGTATTAAGCTAAGTGTGTGCCGTGGTTTTACTTGCCCTGTTTTGGTACTTACTATTTCTAACGGCGGTGATACGCAGTGCCATCAAATCTCATGATAGTCTGATCATGTACATTGCAACTCGAACTTACGACCTCTTTTACCACTCCGAAAATAATAGTACGTTGAGGCCAATATTGAAATTTGCCTTAGCAAAGTTACATGCACTTTACAATCATACTGAAGCTGTAATTGTAATATATAGTAATAAAGTACAAAGCGTGACAATTAATAACAATGTTTTAACTAATATCTTACTACATTTTAGCACGATTATTTACCACCTTGTGAAGCTGCTTTTAAACCAAGAAAATACACATCTAAAGATCTAACTATTTTAAGTTTATCAGTGTAGTTTGACTGCACAGAAGATGAATTTGTAACTCGCGTCAGCGTTACGTTCCTGTCATGTACAGTGTAACACAATTTAAATTGTAATTATTTTTAACTATACTTTGGTTGTATACAAATATGAATAAAACAAAATACAATTTACTATTACCTGGTTAATTTGATAGGATCTCTGTCTTTTTTGTTTTGTTTATGATAACTTGTTGTCGTCATCGTCTGGTCTACTTCAAGCTGAATTTTAAACGAACATGTTTTGTGGCATCTTTTCGATGAATACGTTTTTACGTCATCAATTTAGATTATTTGTGTTGTAGTACAAAAGTTCAGCTGTTGATATTGTAACTGTAAACAACTTGCTATCTATCTGTGTGGCCCCAACAGTCAAAGACCACCACAAGCTATGACAGTGTGAAAATACAGTCCTCAACTCGTTGATGCTGCTCAGAGGGGTTAAGTTTCATGGTACCTTTCTTCTCCTCATAAAAGAGCAAGGAATATGTTATCTGCAAATTTAGTAACTGTGCCAACAAAACCAACATTTACGATTCCATTCTGTGACAATCTTTTAAGGCATTTTTATGTATTTTGTGAATGTCCTGGCAAAGTCCTGGAATTTTACACGGTATGTGCCCCCATGAGTTTCTTTTTCAGGTAATTTCAAAATGAGTTCTCGCCATTTTACCGCATCATATATTCCACAAGCTCTTCCCTTTACTTACCTGCGTTGATTTATATAATAGAAAAACTTTATTTTGAAACATAACGTGCTTTTGATGTCTAATTATCTTAAAAATTATTTCGCACTGAGTTTCAAATAGTAAATGAGCGTCTTTAATAATACTTAAATTATTTTGTTTGGAGTTGTTCGCTCTGCTTGATTGCCCTTAATGAAAAGTCCTGAGATTTCTTCCATATTTTTTAAAATCCTAAAAAAGTCCTAGAATTATTGGAGCAAATATACTGGAACATCAGAAAAATAGTCGCGGAAGTCCCAGTTTTTTAGTATTTTCTATGGCAACCCTATCTTTTCCGCAAACAAAGCCATTTAAGGTGCTTGACTACTGGTTTCTTCCGGTAGGTATCACTAACCTATACTTGGAAACAACAGTTGCTACGTTATGGTTCGAAATCATGAAAACAAAGGTCTGTCTGAAGCCGCGATGTGTAGTTGCCTTAGGGATTTCATCAAATGAAAATTATCACCGCTTGACTTTATTATATATCAACAGACGACCTCATCAAATATATTTTCGATTTTTAAGTATTTTATTGATTGGTGACAACAGCGTATAAGAGAATTCAATACTCCTTGCGTCAGTTGTTTTATCACAATATAGTTTGCCTTTTAGTATAATTAGATCAGTTTCAAAGCAACTATTAAAGTGCTTAAAATGCGATTGTTGAAAATAGAAGTTAGTGGTTCGCGTGAATAAGAACGCATAATTTCGGAAAGTTGTGATAACCGCATCGTAGGGAATTTGTTGAGTAAACATTTCAAAGAACACAAATCACCGTATTTGATTTAGCCACCCAAATTGGGAACATCATCAAATGATGAAAGGTCATCTATTATTCATGAAGTTTGTTTTGCACTTGGGCGTTCTTGAAACTTAACGACATTTGTATTTGCCTCGGCTTCTTAACGTTCTGTTGCTGAGACTCGCTCTTAGTCAAAGTAATGTCGTTAAATCGTTGGACGGACCCATCTTAATAGGGTGACGACTAATGTGTCGATAGGGGTAGAAAATAGCGCCAAGGAACCCAACGTTTGAGTACAAGATTAGTTAAAGTATTCCTAATGCATGCCCTGCAACGAAAAATCACTATTCTTTCGTAATTGGTACGAGTTTGTCCATTTGCTGTCGTTAATTGCTCAAGTTAAATATGTGAATGCGGTGTCTGAGACGGCGTTAAGTTGCTAGAAATACTTGCGTATGATAAGAAAAAAATCGATTTTATGCAATTTACACAGTAGAAGATTAGAAACTCCGCATCATAATATATTAAGAATCAAAATATATGACATTGGATTATCGAGTTTTCAATACCCACTACTAAAACGCAACTACGGACGTCTAAAAGAGCTGCAAAAAACCTCAAGTCGCATTATAGTAGCCCACGAAGATTCAGTCGGATGCATGGAAAAAAGCAGCAGCAAGAGATACTCATACTCTCAAAACCTTGCCCACCGTAATCAACTTAAGATTGATATAGCTAAAACATTTTGGAAAGAAGTAGAAATTCTCGGGACCATCTAAATGCCCCTCTAAATCCAAGAATTGAAAACTGCTTATGTAACTGCAGCGAGGTGGTAATTTCCAGCTATCTCACACCAGGCATTTTACGTGGTCATCAACACAGAATGTATATAATTCTCAGGTTTTATAGTTTGTCCGGGTAGAAGGCAAAGTGCTACAATTGTATCATACTTCAATGCCGATCTCCTTTTTACGTGCATTTTATTCCAAATGGAGAGATATTGGCATCCATTCTCGTTTCGACACAATTTTTTTGTAACTCATAATTACAATTATGATCCTATTTATGAACGTTAGGTTTGTCAGTTTTTAAGAATATTTGGGCCACGTTGTGTCTTCTTGTAATTCTATAAGAGTATTAGGTCCGGGTTATGCTGCATAGGACATGAAGTTCGTTTGAATGTTGTCAACCAGTGAAGGGAGAGGTTACTCTTGGAAATATTAGACTTAAATTTGCCAGAAAATTTGGAATTAGGGCAAGGGCTTCTACAAGTTGTTATCAGATAGTCTTTAAGATGAGTGTAATGAAGATATGTTTATGTAAATATGATTTTTGTAAGAATGAGAAGAATATCCTTCCTGTTATATTTTGTATAAAATGTTCGCAGGGAATAGATTTCATCTAGTCAATGCATTCCGTCATGTTAGCTGATAATTATGAATTTCATTAAGAGACTATGTCCAAGAGTTCATCTGGATTAGATAGTTTTGAGAAACGTATGTTGAATGAAAATTCCTAAACGTTTATTTGTAACACTAACTATTCCTATTGAATGCTTACCCAAACTAGATGACTCACAATTAAAGTTGATTGACGTCAATCGTGAATTTTCTTGAAGGGACAATGGCCCAATAACACTGATAAGTTAACACGTCCTATCTCGCCCAACATAACTACAAAACATAGCCGGTATCCACAAACCTTTATTGCGGATGCCTTTTAGCATTTACTGCAGCACTAGGATTGATCCCTGCTGGCATTTTAAAGAACAGGTGCTGATGAATCCTAGAAATTAAAACAAGTTTTAAACGATTCTCGTATCACTGAAAAGAAAAACTTCATAAATAAGCCTACAAACATGTCTGAGGCTGCAGATAACTTAAAGATAATATTGTTGCCCGCGTAGATAACACGAGGAAAAGAAAGGGTATGATGGGATCTAAGATTTGTGAGATGCACATTGTTGGCATTCTATTGCAAAGTATTTAATGAGTGCTTTCACATTGTGAGAGAATGTTGCAACGGTTTGTGTACATCTCATAGCTAATTTGGTCTTTATCTTCATCCTTGCTGTTCTGGGAGGAAAGGCAAGGAAGATAATATCGGATTCGATCACCATAGCATTGAAATGGCATTCAACTATACTTGTTCACTACCACGATCAATCTAAAATTGTTTGAAATTACAATGAAAGACCAACAGTTGAATAGAATATCGTGTGGTACGTATAGATTCACCTTAAACTAAATACCTATTGTGACCTTGCAAAAATAGAGGATTCTCTTTGTCTCCGAATGGATGGATCCCTGTTGTTCTTGTTTAGATATTACGTTCCATCCGGTTCAACTTACTTACACCCAATGGAGTATTAACGCAACAATAAAAGTTTACTGTTAGAAATATGTCGTATTCCAAGGCTTTTAACGTCAACGGTCTAATGATAATGTCTGCCTCTGATATCGTGGATAAAAAGAGCGAACGCGCGCGTAAGGCGGTGCAGGGAGTATTAAAGCATCGACACTGTGTTGCAGGTCAATGTTATAGTCGCTTGTGCTGCTCTAGGTAATCTTGAATACTTAGCTGTCGATAGTTTGTAATTTGCAAGTACTAGGACAGATGCAGTTACAAGGGATGCTTCGCAGAGCATGCGCACTAGTGAAACGGTCTCTTGCATCACTTGTAAATGTCGTCAAGGCACCTACGATGCCCTGAATAACAAATATACTACGTTTTTCCTGAGCCTTAACTTGAGTCGGCTTGAATCTACAGGGGTCATTGTCGTAAGAGCTTCATTTTTCGTTAAGGGTCACTGCCTACAATGATAAGACGTGGGCTTACATAGCTGTAGTTCTGTAACCTAATCCTCATACCTTTGCATTTACTATAACGACTGCAACATTTTAAATAGATTTTCCTTCGCCAACAAGAGGTCTATCAAGTGTTAAATGTTTGTTTGTTTAGTATCAAGGAAAAGCTCTTATGGATCTATTTTTAAAATTGGCGTTGCTAGTATGGCTAGCTATATCGCTAATATCCGGAAATGAAGGCATTCGACGTTAGTACGCGAGGAAAGATACAGGATCGTCAATCGAAGCAGGATCCTTCTACCCACTAGCTAGACAATCTGAATTTCGACTTAAAAACACACCTCCTCTGCGTTTGCAATGTGTTTAGAATCTCCCGGCCATCATTCATGCTATCAAACACTATTGTTTTCCAAGTGTCTCTGTCGGAGCAGCACTTGTCACTCAAACAATAATTTTCGGATGATGATCTGATCTACTCCCGTGGTACAGATCATCCATCGTCTACTATCCATATCATTGAATGTGGTTCCATCCACCTTTATTAAATGATCATAATTCTATGGTTGAAGCCTACCAAGATACTGTAAAGATGGCCACTATGGCTAACCGCATTTTTCCAGGGTAAAAAAATTGAGAATTGCTTTCTGCGCCCCCCGCCCCCCCCCCAGACCAATGGAGCTGGCTCCGTGCTTTGGTATAACCCTTTTCCAAAGGTCGATATAGGACTACGCGTTACAAATTTATAAGCATTCAGGCCCTCGTAAGTCTTTGTAGCGGGTTGTGTAGAAGGAAAAAAGGCCAGAGACTGCCACTTATCCATAACGACCCTTCCTTACTTAATCTACAGGGTTTTGAAAGACATTCACTTACTTCAAGCCAACAGTTCTTAAACTGAGTAGATTTTTATAATCCCCTCACATACTTTCTGTCCCCCCTGCCCCCGTTGATTAATCTTATAGAAAGCATTGCCCCCCCCCCATGCACTTTGATTCTAACATAAACGAATAAAGTAGAGGAAAATATTGAAGAGTATGATATGGTAAGCTGTCAAAAAGATCTTTAAAATTACGTAATATGTTCGGATTTTGAGGACGCGAGCTGGAAAGAAACAAACATTTAGCAACAAAAGCTTTCAATCATATTTTTTCTTTTTATATAGTTCAAATTTACGACTTAAATCTGTTAGTTTTGTGAAATCTTTAGAATCTTTGTCTTCTCTTGCAGTATTTCAGCAACTGCATTGATAACAATACTATTCCATTACTAAGGCGCGAAATGACAATGTTGTGATATGCACTCATTTCTACGAGCCATAGACAACGTTATGCTATAATATAAAGGTTGTGTTTCTAAATCTTCAGAGTATTAAAAGTACACTCAAAGTCAAGTCAGGGATTCACTCAAGATAAAGTTTTCAAGCTACTTCTTTTAACGGTATACGTTCACAGAGAAAATTACAATTTCTTTAAATAATTCTACGCAGCTTCTCCATTATCATGGCGCCATCGGCGTACTATACTAACAAATCCCTTGGCTATCATTGCCTACCTTTAAAGCTTTTAAAGGCCCGTGCGTGTCCTCTCTCTTATCCTCTTGAGAGTTTGAAAAGACCTAAAAATTAGAATGATAAAAGTCTGCTGCTATTCATAAATCAAACCTAGTATACGACCATTTTAAGAGGCGGTAACAAGGTTTTTGCTTCATTTTTAGGTAACGTAATTCGATCATGTAAGAAAAGAGAATCGTATTATCAATGTGACGTGCTTAAGAACCTTCTGGTGTAGTAAAGACATCTAATAACAGAGCTAAACTGTTGAAACTACAGTGATAGCAATCAGTCTGATTTCTTTCAAGGAAGAAGTTTTGGCAGTCGGCTGTTCCGGTTTACAAACAAGTAGTTTTTCTCTCTTGATTTTTCTTTATTTCAATGAACCAGAAACAGCTGTAAACTGGAATCACCAACTTTACATTCTAGAGGAAGGGGGGAGTCAGCCAATGCTGATTAGGCGAGGAGAGTCAGCCAATACCGTTTAGGGGAGGGGAAGGGCGCTATTTCTAATCGCGAGACACCTTTAGTAAATTCAGCAGATCGTATACTCAGTTACTGATGTTTGTGTAAGGGGACCGACAAGTACAAGACCATTTGTAAGGACACTCGTGGGGCAAACTTAATCATTGCTGGGGACCACCTTTTATTGATAAAGTCTCTCTGTAGGCTGCTGTAACAATACAGGGGGCTTTAAAAGCAAATGGAATTCTATTAAACAGTTCAATGATATTCTATCACCACCTACAGTACTTTCTTTGCTTCCAGTCCCAATCAACTATTTTGTGGCTTGGGGACTTACATCTGTTGCTTAAACATGATTTTTATTGTTAAGGCGCCATATTTTCTTCTCCTCTATCAGGCACGTCACTACGGGTAGGCCAGGTAGGGCGTCACCTGCCCTGTCAGCTCTAGTTTCAGTATTTTGCCTACCCAGGCGAACATATGTCACAGAAAAAAATTATAGAAAATTTCACCTTCTCTACCATGCTTTGTGTGTGATCTTTTCTTTTAGTCAGTGGGTACTGGTTTCTCATACGTGTCTCATGAAAAGATTGTTAATCCGTTTTTTGTCGTGTTCCTTCCCTATGCTTTGGAAACAATGAATATATTCTCTGCTCACCCTGATATTCTTTGGAAGGTCCGATCGCCTACCCTCTGTTGAAGCGCCAAGGATGTGACTATCCGCCATTATTGTTTTAAAGCAACTTTATAATCTTACAGCTATTTTGAGTCAACAAGTGCGTATGCCGGTAAGAGCACGTGACGAAGCAAACGAATGTTAACAGTGCGCTTGAGAGAGAACTATATACAAATGAGTTTTCTTGAACTTCTTAAGTAGCCCAAAGACGAATTATAGTGTAACGAATTTGTAATTGAATCACGGATTTTAATTAAGAGAAGCTAAAATGTTTAATGATGATGAATGTTTTGCCAGGCAGATTTTTAATGTTACGTCAGTGACCCTTTGGGTATCCAAAGTAATTTATTAAAGTAATATAATAAATAATTAATGAAGAATTATTTTGAAAGGAGCACTAGAGAAATAGGATATATGTTACTGTGGATCGATAAATGTTTATCATTATATTATTAAACAATTTTATTTGAATTATTAAAATAATTTATTAAAGTCATTTCGATGTCAATATTAGGTCAATTTTGCGTCATTTTGAGGACCGGCATCGTATCAAGGTCTATCCAATGTAATGCCCTTAATTTAAGGCAGTATTTGTGGTGACAATGGAATGACGATAAGCCGATATCGTCATTCTAACTGAGGTCATGCCAACTGTGAGTCGACTTCACTACAACTTCATTTCAAAGTCCATATTACGACGTCGCGTCACCTTAAGTGCTGAACGAACTAGTGGTGTCGATTCAACATTAGAGACGACGTTGAGTCGACGTCCTCCGGCATTGCAATGCAGGCTGGGTATGCACTTCATTACAAGAAAAGCTTAAAATGGACCCTTATCACCAAAAAATCCAGAACGAGGACGGTTCTGCAAATTACTCATCAGGCCATAGGTTAACTTTAACATCTAGAAAGGAAGACATCATTTATGATTACAAACAATATAATTGTTAAGTACAAATATTTTTTAGTAGTACAAAATATCCTCAGTCGTTCGTGGGCATCTTTGAAGGAAACAAGGATTTAAAAACCTTTCACCATCTGGTAGTGTTCGTGTAGAAATGACAGTTTAGCAACAGTAGACTCAATTCGTAGGCTATATACGCTTAAGAGGAGAGAGTTTATATGTGAATTAGCGAAAAAAATTATATAAGAAACTATGGCAGTAGGTTGCAGCCAGCCCCCTAGCCACGGGAGGGGCTATAGGGGATCTAAGCCCCTCTAAATATCATCATCATCATCCGGTGCCCTGCTTTATAGCGTTGGCGATCGTGTCTTTCCACACATATTTTGAGTGATTCGTATCAGTTAATAAAAATAAAACGCATAGGCCGAAACTTTCTTTATGGCCTGAACAATACTAAGAAACTTGCCGTTAGCAACTGTTTTAGTACAAACGCGAGTGGCTTTACAACACCTGGCCTAACTAACTGTATACGTTTTACTTGAAAAAGGAGAAGTCATTGCCGAAGCAAATCCTCTAGCTGACGTGATACATTTACAAAAAACAATGTTCCCTGCGACCGACTATTGATTTAAAGCTAGAGAGAGAGAGAGAAAGAGTCGGCCATCAAACAACAAAGGTGAACTGGTATAAGAGCCTTAGTGGACGCATTTAAGCAATAACTTGACCCAGCAAAGTCAGTACTCTGAACCTGTTCACTCAAGTGTCTTTACAATGCAGCTGGCTATCATCCATTGTACCATGACTTTAAATCCCATTTCATAGTTAGGCCAAAAGGGCTGCTTTCATTACACATAACTATCAACATTATGCTAAGAAGATTACTCTTTTGAGCATCGACATCACGATCAAAGATGGGCTTAAACTGCTGTCTTTTTGCCTAGCTTAAGAGCATTTTATCCTAAAACTACAATGTGTGGGAACTATCTGATTCACCATTCAAAATAATGACTTAAAGGACATAGATTGTGTCGACTGAAAGTGTTGTTTTATTTAAAATGAGTTGTTTGCAAGGAATATCCAATGCTGACACTGTTTTTACGCTGTCTCATATTATCTTCCATTGCTCTAGAAGCTATATAATCAAGGACGGCAACTGAAGATATTGGTTTGTGAAATACGTGCAACATTGCTCACTAATTTGTGAAGATGATAGAGAAACACGTAATCTGTTTTCGGACATTAGATAACGAGGCGAATTTATGTTTACTTTGCAGGTGTAGCTTGCAAAATGCTCTTGTGCAGAACTTGTTAAAACTAAACTCGTTGAAATTGCTGGATTCACAGAAGGAGAAGATGCAAGTTTAAACGTCACTATCAGAACTTTCTATCGTTAGAAGGTGAAACCGTTCTGTTAAGTATTGCGAGCTATTTACACCATTAATGGCAAAGAAAGAAATAACGATAAGCGTTGCTTCCATCTTGTCACTTAGTTGTCACTTATAACAACACCCTTAGGATATGTATGGGTCACAGCAAAAACAGATACTGCAGAAGTCGTTGATGCTGCAAACGTTATATCACGTAGAACCCTATTGGGACGACCATCTCACTGACATGATCACCTACAACGACAACCACATCTTGAGCAAATAAAATGGTTCCCCTTAATTCCCAGTCAAAGTAATCCCACTAAGACGACAAGATCATTATTCAGGCCATGAGAACTGCCTCTGCTGTGTGATACTTCAATTCAGACCTGGGTAACACGACTGCGATACCCAGTTATTTACGCTAAACTAACCAAAACGAAATTGTGTCTTGAGCTCCTTGACATCGTTCAATGGTGTAAAACAAATTCTACAAAGTGTTTATCTTACTTTTTAGCGCCAATTGTTGTTCACTCGTAATGTCAAAGAAAGCTTTCTTTTCTCTTTTAAGGTTGGTGACAACACCTTAAAAACATGTTATGGTACTTCTCGCTAGCCGGAACCAGAGATTTTAGACCCAACCTTATTGAAATGTCCTCGCTGCTTATTGGACCACCTCAATCGACGTCCTTGTGTGGTCGTCTTATTATTGCTTCGCTGTGTTGTAATATACGAATTGTAACTTTTACTCATATCTTTGGCTGAGCACTCCCACAATCAAATTCATTTAAGGAGGAGGGGGGTAGAATGTATTTGGCAACAATTTATCACATTAGCAATGTTACGGTGTCGGGAAAATATGGTTAGTTAATCCC
>JAAAKM020000498.1:38566948-38590389 GCA_010016025.2 Alatinidae sp. Z8VKAUB7J3 | reverse complement strand
GAGAAAATTTTAGTATTTCAACGCTATAAATACCACACCTTGTCACCTAAGTGCCATATGCTTATATATTTTGTTTAGAATTTCTGTAAATGGAAATCTCGAAAACGATAAAAAGTGAAGTCTATTTAAAACTGTAACTAATGGACATCGTGCTCCCTAGTCCCTGAGTTTGTAACACTACGGTGAAGACAAAATTAAAGGCCAAGACAGTAAGATGTTCTGTGTGCTACACGTCATTTGCGACCGCTTTGGCAGAAGCAAATTCTAAAGCAATACCAAGGAGACTCTTGGAAAATAAGAAGCTGTTGCTACTATTTTAAATTAAAAGCGCTTATGCTACCTATAAGCTTCAGGCAATGTTCGAGCTATAGCGGGCAGTCATATGGCTGGCTTGTTCCCAGCCTCCCTTCTATATCGCTATATTTAGAATGCCTTTAGATTGTTTCAAAAAAAGGAAAATAGCTCTTAGTATTGTTTTACAATTTGCAGATTTTATACTTACATCAATCTTGTGCGATTTACCATACCTGTAGATATACGTTCTCTTTAATTATTTCTTTTAAAAAATGACAAGAGCGAGTGCTGGAATGTCGTGTACGAATTCTTATGTTTTTCTCACGAAATGTTTTTCTTCCACTATGTTACGGGAGCTCTTCACTGAAAGGAAAATGTTAAAAGAACTTAAACAAACTACGACTAAGTTTGATTAGTTAAGTATAATTAAGGATATAACGTTATTTTCAAACAGGGACCTATCTAAAATTCAATAACATTGCATACAACACTTAATCGTTCTTCCCCATAAACTAGGACTTCCAAATGTGTGGTACAAGATATGTTTGCGCTACACAGTCTTTAGAGAATCAATTAAATATTATACGAAGAAAGATATTGCTAGACTGAACGTTTCCGCCGGGCATTGATCACAGCAATCTTCTGCAGTAAAAGTAGAAAACTTTCGTCCAAGAATTTAAAGAATAGGAGAGGACTAAATCATGTTGAAGCAAACTCGTGTACGCGTGACACGTTTTTTCTCATTTGTGCTATTAACAGACTTGAAAGCGATAAATAAATTCCCTTTGTCGACTTGCAGAGGTACCGCCTTCTTGCTATTGATGAACGAAGCTTTAAGATTGGCGAGCCAAGATGACATGCAAATCATGGTCCATAAATTTTATCATCTTACAAATTCACATGCCGCTGTGGAAGCGGGTACGTAGGCTATACGTGTTAGAGGCTTCCAGGAAGGAATTGCCAAACACTTATCGGTCTTCATAGAGAAGCATTGTACAGTTTGGACAATTTTACCAGGCCGTGTAAACAAAGCTAAGTAGTAGATAGTTTAAACAAAGCTAAGATAATAAAAGTTATTTTTCATTGCTTTCTATCTTGCTCCACTGTCCCCAGTTCTACTTCCGAATGGTCTTTAATAAAAAAGTCTCCAAGTTCGTTTTGGGTTTTTTCCATCTTTTTCCTCCAGGCATCTATTGACGGATAGCTGAAAAGCACCTTTTGAAAGAATATACAAAGACAAAAGTACGTTTACATACTTACGTATTGAAAAATTCCAGTTGAGAATTTTCAGAACTTTTCCTACTTTACCGTGTAAGAAAGGGCAGCTGAAATAAATATCAAAAAGCCTCTATTGACGACAAACGAATGAAAACATTCAAATTAATGCAGTAACCAAGAAATTAAGGTTTTGAGCAAACACTGGTACTAGAATTGTTACTTGTACATTTTAGGTCAAAGGTCATGAAGAATGATGTAAGTTACAACTCGACTCTGTTCCATGAAGAGGTCGAAACATCAAGAAATGTATATCAATGGTCACTATCTATAATACTTAGCCGGATCAATTATTAAGAATTTCACCGAGCCCTATTTTATATGCAACGCTTGCAAAACATTATACCAGGATCAGGCATCGGCCCTTACACTATATTCAGAGGACATTGGTCCCGGTCTCCAAATGCACCAAGGGGGAGAAAATTCTTAAGAAGCTGAATCCCTACCCATATTTCAGTGACAGAGCAATCGAAAAGCAGAAAAAGCTATCATTTACTACAAACAATCGAAACTGTGTACATTACTCTCAAACGAACGACAATCATAATCTTGTATCACAATTTTTATGCCGACAAGTTACAACTGACTGGCCAGGATTTTAGTTCAAGTCAAGGTTGCAGTTGGCTGGGCATGTGAATGAGATGAGAGTTCACCTGCTTGGCAAACTTTTACATAGTAACCAACCCATTCGCAAACAAGTAGGGAGCACCCGGCAGTGATCTTTGTGGATACCCTTCCAAAAGCTCTAAGTCTTCATACCGTCAGGCAGTTGAAAACCTAATGGAGGAGCGTGTATCTTGGCGTCATCTGTGTCGTTTACCGCAAGGATAACCGACCAAATGTAAAGTAAGTAAGTAAGTAAGTAAGTAAGTAAGAAAGTAAGTAAGTAACAAGTACGCAGCGAAGTAAGAGTAAGAAAACATGAATATTCAGGGGCCGTCAGGGGTCACTTTAAAGAAACCTACAATTTAAAACCTAGTTCAAAGGACGATTTATAAACTACCCTCTTATAACGTGTGGAAACAGACTTTGATAGCTCAAAATGTATCAGTTGAAGGAAAGTTTAATATTATCAAGGCAACAAAAATAATGAAGCAGTCAGCAACAGTTTTTTAGAATAGAGTGACTCCATAGTCTGCAGGCATTCGTTTAACTATACCTGCTTCTTGAAAAGTTGGTTTGTGGTACAAAACTTGAATATAGCGTTGAGGAACGGATTCATTTTGCTAAACGTTTTCGCCATACACTGATCACAGCAATCGTATGGAGTGAAATTTATGAAAAGTCACCAAGTTTCGGGGCAATTGTGCCAGCCTTTTAAAAGTTACGAGCTGAAATGTGTAGCCGCGGGCCTACTAGCCCCCCCCCCCCCCATGTAAGATAGGGTTAATAGCACAAAAATTATCTCCCTTCGATAAAGTCATGGCAATCCCCGCCTCTAGCAAGAATTTTCAAAATTTTCACTTGGCGATAACAATTTATACAAATTTCAAAAGATTTTTAAAGTTATAGCTGTTTACTCTAAAAATATATCCCCGCTTCAGGGCTGGCTTTTTCTGAGTTACCAAGGGTTGGGGCCAGGAGACCCTGAGATAAATTTCTTAAATCAAACAATATAATTCTAATGTTTTCCAGGTTGGTGAGAGGGTGCCATGCAGTTCAAAGTGGGATCAACCTGAGAAAAAACCTGTAGGGACCCAAGCATACTGTTTCTCAGATCGTGGAATATTGTAGTATACCATCTGTGTGAAACCTATGGGCAATACCTCTGGTTTACGTCAGGTCAAGAGTTTAGAGCAAGTAAGTTCAAAGGGGTCTCATCAAACAGTAAATCAAAATTTAATACCTTGTTCATATCCCACTGTACTATAAAGTAGTTTCTAAGTACCGCTACATCTTGATATATACATGTACAAAATTAGAGCAATACATAAATTACATCATCAAATATTAAATAACAAATGAATATACTACACTTTAACGTAACGTATACAACATCAACCTTTTGATATTGCTAATCTATACAGAGGGTACTAGAAATCCGAGGCAGTTGGTTCTGCAGGCTTGTATTATCAGAGCAATGTGTTTCCACTTAATGAGTGTCAAGTATCCCAATGACCTTTAACTGCCTACATATTTGTTAATAATAGGATCTATTTGCATAAAAACCTGTAAAGTGGCCACCGAGAATGATACATTTGTTATGAAATTGGCAAACTGTTTTTCAGATTACATTTGTTCTCCTAAAGGCCATTATTGTTTACTAACATAGATCTAACGTTGGCAGCGATTTTTCTGTCTACACTTCTCAATAAATCTGCCTATTATAGTATGCTGTTTTATCCATATTAAAAATGTAGTTCTCCCCTAAAAAATCCATTAACCTAGTCAATCGAGTCCAATTTTCATTTGTGCGCACTTTGAGTGGGGCAAAACATATTATATTTGTGCAATTACAGCAGCATGTAATACAAGAGCAACAGAAGCGAATGTGATGATTAGATCTTCATCTGTGAAGCATAACAATTGAACACTTTGTATATTTTTTTATCATTTATTTAAAACAAAATAATAAGTTATTAAAAAGTAACTTTTTAAACACGTTTCGTCTCATGGGAGGCAAAAACATGTCCCGGGACCTTTTGCTTCATCAGTGGAAAGTTTCCCTAGAGGTCCATTTTTAACATTTTTCTCAGAGCAATTTTAATACAAGTTTTAGTGATATATATTACCATATCCTCCGCAGTGTTGGTATGATCTACTATAAAATATCAATCGACTTGCCTGCAGACCTCAAGTGTGATTGCATGGTCACTAAATAAGTAATGACACTGACCTCGAGGAGCTTGAAAATGTTTAATACTGCTGGAAATGTATTAAAGCTTAGGTCATTCACAAGTTCGAGGTGAAGAGCTCTTGTCACTACACATATAAATAGGAACATCACACAAAATAGCGAAAACACTGTGTACTGAAAAGCTTTCTTCGTCTGACACTCGTCAGAGTACTAATGTCAGAATGACTGAAATGGAATGTGTGAAAGAGTATACCCAATTGTATTTTAAGATATAGATATCCTAGTATAATAGGAAAGGCCAGGTCTGCATTTCATTTGACCACTCTGGAGTCAGTCCTCATAAAAGCAAGAAAACCTTTGCTATGCGGACTAAAAGAGTTCTATTTCTCGCTAGGTCTCTTCAATTAATATTGTTGTAATGGACGCTGATTGGTCCACAAACATAAGCTATTCAGGCAGTCCAAGTTCTTATTGGATCTTTCAAAATAATTAGTGCATGTGTTTTTCGTATAAATATGTTAAGTTTTTACAAGTCACTGTATGACGTCATCAAAATATATAATTACCCCTAATTACTTTAAAAATACTAATTAGCATTAATGTTTTTTTTAATGTATTTAGCATTTGATTTTAAACAATTTTAAAATATATTAGACCAAGTCATGAAAAACGGTCTATGTATATGATCCACCTTTTTACCAGGGTCACCTGACGTGACCACAAGCATTGGTGACTAATTTTTTTTAATCAAATGCACACCACATAAGAGTTCGCCAAAGGTAGAAAATTTCAGCATCTTAGTAACAAAGCGTTCAAAAGTTATTAAACCATCTTAACAGCCGTAAGTCTACTAGACTCCCCCATTGCCACGTAGAGTTAATTGAAATGTCAATGTAGAAAAGACTCTAGATAAATTAAAAATATGTCGCCACCGGGAATATAATGCTTTCCAACTTTCAGTGAGCTTTGGACAGATAGGTGTTCCGGATGGCAGTCCTTCTCCGGTCAAGTCACATTGCGCAGAGAGGCTGGTCTCAAACAGAGTTGAGCTGCTTATCTATGTCCATCGGTGGACGACTAGGAGCTAAGGTAACGACTAGAGCAATAGAGTATATTAACATCGCAGGTCACCTAACTGAGTTGGTAAAGTGCACGCCCCGATAGAGCGAGTCACGGGTTCGATACTTAGTGGTGACGTATTTTATATTTCTCCTATGTCTTTTCTGTACTGATTTATTTCCAAAGTCGATTTGTTCCTTTCATAATCTGTCTGTTACTACTTTCGTTTCCGCCCATCCTCGTCGCCCGACTGCAGTAAGTAACAGCATTATTTTCGTCATATAACCTTCTTATTTTTCTAGTAATAGTGTTTGTCATAAATATATTACCCGTTCTATTTTCAGATGGGCTAAAATCAAAGATACTCTTAGTTTGAAGACTATGAAGAAAATGATACAACTCATCCCCGACGCTGCTGAGTGCATCCTTGATAGATCCCTATGGAAATCAGATTTGGAAAAGAGTCATAAAAATTTAATGGTGCGGTACAATTTTAGCTATTTACAGCCATCTAACAGAGCTGCCAACACTTCATATTATGGCCTGAAAACGATGGTAGATTTTAAAAGAGAAAAACTGCTACTGCACCCAGTTACTAGACAATTTATCTCCTCTAGGTGGGGAGATGTTGGACGACTCCCTTACCTCTTCAACCTAGTTACGTATCTCACATTTCTCATCTTGATGACATCATTTGCTATCATACAAAGAGAAAAGTAAGTTTTCAATGTTGATTTGAGATATTTTATTACGTGTTCGTATGACTAAAAGCATGATTCGCACTATCAATTTTGAAATTGCCTGGAAATACAGATTCCTCATTAGTAGATTTGAAAGTTACATATTCTTGAAATACAGTTAATTTAGTCCTTGCCAAATACCACTTAATGCTTGTTAATTTATGCTTTGATTGCCTCTTTTTGTGTGTTTGATAGAAAGGCTGTCTTTAATTTTATATTCTTCTTTGCAAGGACAAACTCGACCAAAAAGTGTCGCTGGTATCAACTGGTATATCTGTTATTCAGGCTTTTTAAAGCTGAACTTATTTATTTGCGTATGTGTGTTTTTATGTTTATATATTTGTATGTGCGAAGGTAATAAAAGGAAATCAAATTACCGCAGTTACATCAGATTTCGCGATTCATGGCTCTCCGGTAAGCCTCATTCACACTGAATGCGGCACGGCGCGTTGCGGCACTTAGCGGTGAATTGCAGCGCGTCTAGTGCAATTTACATAAGATGCGTCATGATGCGGCGATTCAGCTTTGATCTTTCCAAGACATGATTCTGGTGTTTCTCACAAACTTTGACAACCTTGCTCAACTCGCTCACGAAGCTGACCATCTACGGGAGGTGGAGGGAATTTCCAAAATATCAAAGGGGAGCGTCACAAGTTTCATCATTCTTTGGAACTAATCCTAAAAATAACATGAAGTCATTGCTGCCAAAACATTATTTTAAATTCGTAAGGCAGGTTTGTTCACTAAGGCCAAAAGACACAATTTTCGGCAGTTCTGAGGTTGTATCTCACGGAAGGCATTTTTGAGAAATACTTCAACGAACATACGTATGGACATACGGGCAAGAGTTATCCCATAGTCGTCATATAGGTCCCACGTTCTTTGGTTTCCCGTGATGCACAAAAGGGTAGGGGAAACTTTCACGTTTAAGTAATGTGAGCGAAATACAATAATTTTACAAGTTGGGAGATCCTGGCCTACAGTAGAAGACACTACCTTCTCAGTAAGATTATGAGAAATTGATGCTTTGTCCCTCGTTTTAAAAAATGCATCTGTATCGCTTTGTAGGCCGATCAGTATTTCAATTCCCTTTCTCTGCATATCTAAAGTCTGTCAATAATGGGACTAAGTGGAGCATAACTTTGTTCGGTCGTTTCGATGAGGAATTTTTCATTAAATACGGTTTCCTTATTCCATGTTCAGTGCTTATGACCAATTAAATAAAATAATGCTTTGCATAACAAAAAGAATGCAGTGGAAGATTAACACAATGTATTTAACATAAATACATGTGGCAATCTATTAAATTTTCTGAAAAGGCTGACGCTCATCAAAAGAGAATAATGCCGAGAAAGTTTTTATGGTCGACATCAGGGTGGTTTTTCTGCTGGTCCTCGTTGTTTTTATGTTGCAACAAGAGATCATTGACTCGAGATCACATTATAAAGCAAAAAGGCTGAAAGGTCTTCTCCCGATTAATATTGAGACCCAAATGTAGTATCGCATAACCTGATTATAACATTCTATGCTTGCTTGCTTATTTTTTGTAGCTTTACGAAAGCAGAAGTAAAAGCACTGCAAACAAATGGAACAAGTAGCATATCTAGTAACAGACCTCCAAATCAAGCACTTCCAATCATCATTGTCATTATCTGTGTAATGAAGTTGATCAAGGAAATGGTGCAACTTGGATTGCTAAGAATTAATTACTTCAAAGACTTTGTAAATTACTTAGAATTAACACTGTACATCTCCACTTTGATCTTTGTGGCATCCTTTACTAAAGACTCGGGTAACACGGAACCGGTTGCTGGGCATTTAAAGTGGAACGCTGGCGCTGTCAGTATTTTGCTAGCCTGGATAAACTGTCTTCTTTACCTGCAACGATATCCAGAATTTGGAATTTATGTCATGATGCTTGTTCAAATAATGAAGTCTGTGCTAAAAGTCTTATTGGTTTACATAGTCCTGGTTATCGCTTTTGGTTTATCATTCCACTTGCTAATGGCCCATCAATGTGCATTTAGTGCACCTAAATACTCATTGATGAAAGTCGTTGCCATGAGCATAGGGGAGCTTGACTATGGGAGTCAGTTCACTGAGGCAATGATAGGAAAGAATTCCCAAGGACTACCGTTGCTCCCTTACAAAGAACTTTCATATTTAGTATTTATTGCCTTTCTCGTAACAATGCCGATCATTATGATGAATCTGTTGGTAAGTACTATTTCTTAATAATTACAATTATCATTTGAGATGTTTTCTGGATCCCACATTGAACTAGAGGGAAATATTGGTCGGCAGTTTAATAAATTACTTTTATTTATATCCTATGAACTTTATCAGGATGGTATTATCTCTCCCATCATTGTTGCTAACCGTTTAAATGCAGTACAATCAAAAGCACTATTGAAACATAACTTCAGCCACATTTATGAGTTAATATTAAACATGTAAGTATTTTCCTTGACTATAAATAGGTTTTAGATGAAAATATGCCGTTTACTGAGAAAATGAGTTTTTGTCAAAAAGCAAAAGTATTACAATTTGATCGCTGATGGGTTTTTTTCAGAAATAGTAAGATAAAAGATGCAGTTCAACAATTTTTACAGGTCTCAATAAAGCCAGTATCGTTTCAAACTTTAAACTTTTTCGTCAAATCTGAACATACCCGTTTTCGAATGGCGACACCATTGCTTTGTTTCTTTATTGTATTTTCACTGTCTTTCAAAAATAAGAGTTGCCAAAAAATATAGCAGAGGGTCACCCTGATAGAAATGGAATTACCCGATGTTTATCCAAAACATCCTTCGGCTATCAACGTAATTTTTTAAAGGCAAGTTGATAACACGGTGTTAGGTGTCCTTTTATTTTCCCAATATTTTGAATGCATTGTTTTTGGCACTAGAATTCATTTTAATAAATTTCTAGTTTGTCCTCTGTTTCCCGGCTGTTTAGTAATTTGCAGCATTTACCTTATTTTCTGGCCAAGTTGTTATGTCAAACAAAAAAGGACACGAAGAAATTTAAACAAGTAAACTTAAAGGCAATAACAGGTCCGAATTTTTCGGCAAGATGTAGCCACATGGCTGGGGAACAAAAATGAAATGGCTTAAAAAAAAGTAAATAGTGGTTAAATGAGGAACTGCATTGGCATGTTTGCTTGCAATACGATAGAGACGTAAAGTAAATGGTAAGGTTGGGTGACTTCTCATCACGCGACAATTCATTACAGCGACAATTCATCACACAGACTATTCATCATGCGACTATTCATCACCTAACGATGACACCAATGAGTTATTGAGTACAATGTTAGTTTGGTAGTAAGCACACTTTTAAAAATTTACCAGAAATGCGCCTAAGCACGTTCTTTGTTCACGCGATTCTCTCCCGTTAACATTTACTGATCAACTTTTGTTCGACCCAGTTGGAGGCACAGCGAGGGGCATTGGGCTGCCTTACTATGATCTATGGTCGGCTCTCAGTGTCGCTTGCAGTCTTTTAAGTCAGTTGTGTTAGGTGAAACTGACATATTTACGTATTTAAAAGCAGTGAAGTATCTGGCCTTCAAGTAGATTTTATTTGTATTTGGTGGCATAAATAGATGAACTCAGGTGATGAATAGTCGCAAAATGAATTGTCGCTGTGATGAATTGTCGCTTTGATGAATTGTCGCATAATGGATTGTCGACGTGATGAATCGTCGGGCGATGAAAAGTCGTAGCACCAAATGGTAGATAGGTTCGATAATGATATTTGGGATTTATTTGCTGAAGGGGACACTTGTATGTTCTCGAAAAAGCAATGAGCTGTGATCTGACTATCATCATCTGAGCCTGTGATTGCACAATCATTTTCTAACAGATCAGGATAAGGGTAAGAATACGGTTTTATCTCCACAAAATGATCTCTAAGAGAAAGCAGCCTATCGACCAACTTATCTCCCCCAGAGCTATAGTCTGACAGTGAGCTTTTACTATATCGGTCAAAGTGTATTTTCCAGTCATATTTTCTATATCCAATAAACTGAGTTGACACTTTCTTTGAGGAGTTCATTAAACTTTATATATTATGAAATTTTCCTTTTAGATTGGTCTTGCAATCGGAGATATAGAGGCAATAAGAAATACGGCGTATTTACGTGTGCTGGGGAAGCAAATCGACCTTTTACAATCTCTTGAATCATGGTATCCTTCTGCTATTCTTGAGAGAAGGCGACGAATTAGATTGACTTACTTTCCAAATAAACTTTCCCGATATGAAAGGTATAGCAAAGCAATACTACGGAAACTGTACAACTTTAGAAGAAATGCATTAGTTTCCAACCGTTACATATTACACCTGCTTTCTATCCTTATTTAAAGAGTAGTTTTCACCTATCTGAGCAGAATAAGTTAAAAGCGATAAGTTACTACTATTTAGCTTGCTTTATTAGTTAGGATTTGTGCACAACGTACTGCTAACATTTTCAAGTAAAGAACAAAGTTAACTTTGTTCAAAGACAGTAAAGATTTTGGTAGTTGTTTGCTAAAATGCCTTCCTGCATTTAAGTGTGCTGTTTAGATAAGCGTAGCCTGGAATGTCATAAGGAGAAGAAAGGTATAGTATGTTATGTGGAGTTAAAGGAAATAACTGTCAATTGGGTAAATAAAAAAGGATAGTAAGACATTATGATAAAAGATGGGGTAAGGTAAATGTCTCGGTTACAAGGTGGGGTCTATTTACAATAATGTTTAAAAGGATGTAACAAAGCACTGTAAGTTCTAAAATAACTGCTAAAGTGGAGCTAAAAATATCTTCTGTGTGCATATCCATCCTTTGTCCTTGAGATCAATAATGGGCAACAATCTTTAATTCGATGGAGTCTGTTTTTTGCCATTTTACGTTGACATATATGTTCCGATGCTAGTTTTTTGTGTTGTGTTTAGTGATGCTCTTTTATTGCACGATTGTAATAGTTTTGTCTATACATATTGCCCAATTTCTTCTAACTACTTTTATTATAGCATTGTTCAGAGCTAGATCCTTGGCAGTTTATGAGATGTAACAATCCGTGGGCAGATACTCTTCCTTAACCACCCTCCAACATGTTCAGTGATAAACTATAAATATTCTGAAAGCACATTTCATAATTTAGTTTTCTCCTATGTTTACTTCAGACTGAGATGTTCGTAAAAGATTTAACCATATAATAACAATATGTTATTTTACATTCCTTTATATGTGATGCTTAAATGAAAATTGGGAGTAGCCTGAAGCTTTTTCAATCTTTTACAGGACATGAAAATCTGGGCCTTAGTAAAGTATAGATGAAAATTAATTACAAGAACTTTAGACAGTGTGACAGCATTATAGAATCACTTAATCATCAGTATACATAAATTCATATATCATGTTTAAATATAATACTCTTACAATCATCTAAGGCGCCTTTTGAAAGTAGTTTGGCATAATGCTTTTAGTGTTTGTTAATGACTGTCACTTACCACAGATATTGTTTGATTCAGGACGAAGATGTTGTTTTCAATACTTATTCTTCCTTAGGCTGGAACAGATTTGTTTATAGCAGCAAGAAATGAGACAAGAATATTCCTTGACCAGTGTCGTTACCAATGTGGGGAAGGGGGGAGGGTCATGAGCTCTGGTCGACTTGACTCCTTGATCTTTTTCAAAGTAACCACTGTTACGCAAAAGAAAAGCGCAGAAAAGAGTTATTTGTCGCATTATAATGTTTCAAATTTCAAAAATCTTCTCTGACTATCCATTGGAATAAAATCAGAAACCTTGGATTATACCTTAGCCCCCCTCTTGAACTGAGTGAAGCCACCCCTGGTAACGTGTGCTTGTGAATATTGTGACGCTCTTTAGAGAAACCTGCAGTGGGTTTCCACAAGAAAGCAATCTTAGAATCGTGTTTCTAACTTAATTATATAGAGATCAAGACGTTTTATGATCCTGTCAAATTTAAAAGATTTATACAGAATTGAAAAATGAAGAATAAATTGGTTTTTATGTTCCTTGTTTTTAAAGGGCTCTAAAGCTACTAGGACTTTCTGATATTGTGCCGATCAATTTCACGAAGGCCGAATTCCTGGCTGCTGGTGCAGATTACCAAGCAGAATCTAAAAAGAAACCAAAGGAAGAGAGACCAAAATCTGAAAAAGGCACAAAGGAAGATACCGTCGCTTTTGAACGACTTGAAGAAACTTTGCAGCGGCAAGAGAAGCGCCTTGAACGACAAGAAGATCGCCTTCAGGAATACAGAGGTGTGTTTGAAAGACAAGAAAAACTCCTTGAACGACAACAAGAACACCTGCAGGAATACAAAGACATATTTGAACGACAGGAAAAACGTCTTGAACTACAGGGAGAACGACTTGAACGACAAGAAGAACACCTACAAGAATATAGAGGTATGTTTGAGCAGCAAGGAATCCTTCTTCAGGAGCTTAAAAATATGCTTCAACATCAAGCTAGGAAACTGGGGAAAGAAAGTAGTTCAGACGAATGAATCCAAGTGAAAAACTTTCAACGTATTATCACATAATAGTGTGCAGAAAAAATCGTTTTGCCGCCTTGCCTGTTTTTTGGCTCCTTTTCTGCATTATACGACATTTGTTATTAATGTTACAAAATTTAACAGATGTAAACATAGGAAATTGTAGGCATGCTCTCTTCAAGGCTGCCATTTGAATCTAGGTTGTTTTTTAAGACGTTAATTAAATATTCATAAAAATAGGTTATTGCAAAATGCATGCTACTCTGCAAAATTATACGTTATGAATCAATATAAAAGATAAAAGAAAGATACCTCTTTCAAACTAAGCAGTAGATTTTTTCAAAAAGATAACCTTCACTTTGAAACTTTTCGTGGTGAGTATACAACTGGATAATGGTTTACTGACATCATCATCTCGAATTCGTCTTTAGAAATAATCTTACATGAGACATTTTTCAATTAGAGATAATCGATATAAGGTAACTACTCTTGGGTGCCTAATAGACTTGGGGTGGCATAAACGGGAGGGTTGGAAAAATCCTCAAAACTTAATAAACGGGGGGTTGGAAAGTAACCAAAAATGTAGTAGACGGGGGGTCTGGACAAAAATTGAAGTCAAGAATCAATGTTTAAAATCAACTGCAACTTCCACAACATCGTAAGCTAAAACAACGCAAACAATAGTCAGTTATTTGAAGTCATGGTAGCTTCCTACATGCCTTCCAAGATTTTTGAAAATGTTCCCCTCATCCTCCTGCTCAACGGCAGTGTTATTGCTAACATCTGTAGTGTGCGTCTTCACACTTCTTCGAGCTTCGTAAAAGGACATCTTCATCTTTTATATGTGTTTGGTTGTCATATTTAACTAAAGATATTTTCTACTTGCGCGCCAAAGTACCACCTCAAAAAATTGTAATGGGTGGGAGATTACTTAAAAATTAATAGGCGGGGGGTTCGGGGTTGGAATAAGAATGTCCTTGGTAGAAAATTTTTGAAAAATTAATTAGCGGGGGGGACGTCTATTAGGCACCCAAGAGTAGGTAGCTATTTGTATGTAGGTTTCCAATACGATACTGTAAAAATAGAACAAGTTGCACTCACCTGAAACACGTTTATAGCCGTGTAACTAACGTTTAGAGTCGTGACACCTTGAGCAACAAGGATGTCAGAAAGACGAGACAGAAGTATAAGGTGAAGTAACGGACCTCTCACTATAGACTATAAGTATAAGGTAACGTAACGGACTTCTCATTATAGATTATAAGTATTAGGTAACGTAACGGACTTCTCATTATAGATTATAAGTCGGTGCATGTGTAAAAGACTAATAGTGTCCATGTTTCTTGTTTATTATTATTTTAAGCTGTTCAAATGCCTCCATCGTTGTAAGTTAAAAACATACTATGGTTTTCAAAATGTTCGTTAAGAAAGCAAAATCTGTTGATTTCATGAGTAAAAAAGCAAGGCTAATGTCATGATACCGATCGGTATGACAATGGAGAAGTCGATGATCAGGTCAAATTTAGTAACTTTAAGACCTGAAGCTGGATAAAGTCGAAAAGAGTTAATACATTAGCAAAAAAAATGGAGCTGACGGGAATTCTGGCGATCAATAAATGTTTCATCTAGTTGTTAGAAGTAATGGATTTTACTATAATTGTGTATTTGCACTAGTACTTGCAATAAAATTTTGTTTACCCATTTGGAATACACCAATTTGTATTGCTGCTGATTTAACCCTGCTGGTAAACGTGAGACGTTTCGAAAAGCAGGCTATAATAAACTATAGTAAAAATTGTGATTATTGGAAGTTAATGTACGTATTTATAAATTCCCAAAGATGTTAAGTACAGTTACTTAGATTTGCACTAGAGATCATCGGGAGGCTCAGAAATGACCAGGGTCTTCATGAACAGTGTCAGTATGTACCTCCGTTGGAAGGGTATCTCGCATTGTTACAACTTCCGATCTTGTAAGAAGCAAAACTAGATCCAAAAGAGAAGACCAAGCGAACCGTTTGTGTAGCTTTTAGATGTTTGTCAAATCGTTCAAAAAGACCGCCCGAGACTAATATGGGCTGTACTAATTTGATTTGTGCAAAGAAAGTTTGCCAGGGAGTTCATAAGAGAGGATTGTGATCCACATTTAAAAATCTAATGACTGATCAGAGCTTTGGCTACTGTTTTGGCTGAAAGGTCTCTTATAGGTACCGCAAATAGTCAGTATTTGAAGTCATCACTGCAGATGAATGGGTAAGTGTAGCCATTGAAGGAGATAGAGTACCAACATAGTCAATGTGAAGATGGAGTGGTCAAGCGTCAGGTGTTGCGAATGTACAGATAGTAATTTTAGTGTGATACTAACTTTTTGTGCGCTGAGGAGAGAGACAAGAGCTGGTACAGATTTTGAGAATACAGGGAGTATAGATATAGGCCTATAATTGGATATTATGTATGCTGTGTCCTTTTTATATACCGGTGTAACATGAGCAATTTTTAAGAATTCAACGAATATTCCAGTTTTCAATGACTTATTAAATATATATAGAAGAGGGCTTGTAGGCTCTTTTGATGATGTGACAATAATGTTTGTAGAAAGGCCCTCATATCCTGGGACCTTGTTTGACTTCAAGGTTTTGAAGGAATTGGATAAATCTTGTTCGGTTATGGTGGAGAATGTGAAGGGTTGTACAGTCTTTTTCAGAAAATCAATATGATGTTTGTTGGAACGTGAAATTTTTTTGGCTAGGTCCGGACCTATTTTCTATACTCAGTAGCATATAATAACAACTGTTTTAAGTAGTTGATTTTTAATTTTTCTTGGGCATTGTGAAAGCATTTTTGATACTTTTGATAAGCTTTTTTGCTTTCTGGGGTTTTATTTTTTAAGAATTTTTTACATAGGTATTGCTTTCGTTTTGAGGATTTTAATAAGCCTTTTGTCATCCATTTATTAAGAATCTCCTTTCTTTTTTTCTTTATTTTTATTAAAGGAAAGCATGTGTCGTATATTTCTTGAAATTCATCCATAAACGTCTCATAGCATGGATTTTCTTCGTTTATGACTCCCAGCCAAGTATTATCTTTTAGCCTTCTTTAAATTCTGATAGCAGTTCGATGCAGAATGCTTCAACACTTTCTTTACTACAGCTTACATCATTTCTTATTTTAACTTTGATATCATTTTCCATGTATTTAGCCAGACCTTCTCCCTTTTTGTTTGTCGATTGTAGATATAGATGAAAAGCTGTAGATTTCGATGCGAGATGTGACATCTGCAGCGTTGTTGTTTTATCCTTTTATATTGCAAATATTGCAGTAGTACATTGTAATATGTAGTAAAAGTTACGGATTTCTCTTGGGGAACAGCTATTAAAGGATGAGGATAGAGAGTTTAGCTTGATGACCTGTAAAGACGCAGAAGAAGCGGCTTTAAAAAAAGTGACAGAAATATTGAAATGAGAGGAGGATGGCAAGTAATTGGTGACTTTAAGGGTTATACTCTGTGTTTAAAGGTTGTACAAAGCGGGAAAAGTATATGATCGGTTTCAAATATTCATTAACATGTTGCTGTAAACAAGCGGTGACTGCGACATTGTTGACGTCCGACACTAATGAATAGTCAGCATAAGGCATAATGTGAATATGAATAATGCCTTGGGTGACTTTTGTTTTTGATTGATAAGAATGCATTAAGAGTAGCAGGAGAAAGTTGAAGATCTTCAGGATAATTTTCGAGAGGAAGAATAACTTTCAGAGGTCGAAGTATAAAACTTTGAATAAAAAGGCTGTTAAAATTCATAAACTCGAGGAATTTTTAAAAATTCTAAATAGTACAAGGAGGAGAAAATGTTTAAAAACTGTACTTTCCGGGGAAGAGTTTTTAATTCCAGGAAAAGTGGTAGGGGAGGGGGGAATAAATTTATATTTTACTCAGTTAATGACAAGGCCATAATCACTTGTAGGTTGAAAAGGTAGTTTAAGGCAAAAAATAATGTTTTGATTCAGAAGAGATTGCCGCAAGTAGTCCATCAATGCAAGAAAATACAACGCCCAAGCTTCGTAATACTTGATGAGCTTTGCATAGGCCAAAGGGCATGCGTAGGATTGCAAAGATACCAAAAGCCGCAGTCGTTGCGGATTTAAGAGGATCGTCAGGAGTTATGCCAGTTTGAAGATAGACAGGAACGGCTTAGATTCTGAAAAATTGCACTTTCCGTAAAGGTTTGATGGTGGATTGGAAGGACGAAGGCTGAAAATGAGGGCTCAGGTAGCGATTTGGTTGCATGTTTCAGGGCACAATCGGTACCACGTGGGTGTTAACCGATCGGTTTTTTCTTCGGCGCCAAATTTAAAGGAGATAATATTATAGTGCGGCTAAAGTAGACACTAGTTAGACGCTAATGGAACGTAGCTCTACCAATATAACGATTTATTATCTTCACTGGCTCAGTAGGAATACAAAACCTACTCTGACTTACAACGACGAATCTCCAAATTCACAATATTTCCAGTATTACACAAACTACGTGGGCGTTTAACAATGCCTATGGGCTCGACCCAAGCCCCTGTGACTTATCAACACGTCATCGTGTTCCTCACAACAGTAACCAGGAGCTTTTAAAGGCACTAATGATGCCTGGCTCACTCATATAACTGAATTCAATTTTTTTTTGCTGTTGATGAATGGCACTAGAAGGGAATTGACGAGTAGTAATATGATCAGAAATGTTGTGTGTTATCACTAAAGATTGATGTGAAAATCGTGTTTTGGTTGAAAATTTATGACAGGAATGAATGAATGAGATAATTGTGACGACAGAGAGTGATTTCGTGGCATCTGAAAGTTTTCAGTCTCGAACATCAACTTTAAACCCCAAAAGATCAGGAAAATCAGAAGCGACTATAGCCATGGGAACGTCAGCCATAATAAATATTTCTTAATCCCAAGTCATCGATGAGCAAGTCATCTCTTTCCACACTTCTTAGTCCCCTCAGTGCTTTCCTACTTGAGATGTATTGATGACAAGCCCTCTTACATTGTTCATTCTCGAGGTTACGCCAGTGGAAACAATGTTCATCAAGAAAATGTAGGTAAAAGAAATCAAGTATACCTCGTCATCTAACGCTGAGCGGTATTATCGATACTTCACCTTGGATTTTCCAAGCCTTTAACTACGTGACCTGGGGTATCGACCAGTGGCGACGCCAGCCATTCTGCTACTCATGCTCGGCAGGAAAAGGAATTCCAAAGTGTCAGAAAAAATCGGAATCAATAAATTCATATATTTCTGAGTTGATAGATCTCGGCAGTAAGGCTTTTTGCTGGCTTTGTTTCTCTTCTCCCGTTTTCTATGAAATACCGCATATAAGAACTGTATTGACCCCAAATTCAGCTCTTTGAAGGGTGATCCTCACATTTAAACACCCCCATGACTTCCCCGAGGAGCAGCAATTCCGCCAGTCTTTTGTGATTTTTCCTGTATTGAATCCCGATGGTTTATTCCTGCGTTGAGGCTAAGAGCAGGCTAAAAGGGCCCCTAGATGCTCGCTGTGATTGGTTTGTTTTTCTTGAGGGAGCGTATTTTGACCAACCATCTGACGTCTTTGTCCCAGGCAGTAATTGTACGGTCAAAACACTTTAGATCTTCTTTTGTTTCCCTGTGACAAGTAGACTGTTTGAATGGCAACCCAGCCTGCCCACTTCAAGAGACAGGAGGCAGATTCCTGCTTAGGACAGCTTGATTTTCTTTGAGGATCTGCACGTCAGAGGTCGGCCAGACTTTGACTTCGTGTGGGATGAAAGTATCGAGTCACTACTCAGAATTCTCAAAAGATAGGCAGCTGACAGGTTTGTATTTTTGTTTGTCAAGCAAGTTTTATCATTCTCTGTTACTTTTGTGGTAGACTATTGTACTGTCTGTTTGTGATACTGCATTGCTTTTGCATTATACGTCTGTATTATTAGCAAAGATTGAAGAGCGAGATTTGGTTGTTAAGCTGATTGCAAAGTCATGTTCATCGTTTAGTTTATCAGATCAGAGTGACATTGTGAATAACAGACCCACACCTGATTTGAGTCAGGTTTTGAGGAGTGGCCATCGAGGATTTCAGACTTCGTGGTACACGAAGAAAGATTGGCTTTGCTCTAGCAGGAGATTGATGGGTCTTTCCTGTTGGCCATGTCTGCTTTTCAAGCCAGCTCTATCAAATACCTGGACATAGAGAGGATATCAAAATATGCGGGGCTTTTTGTCAGATGCGAAAAAAACCCTAACAGTCCCGAACACTCTTGGAGGCATATAAAGTGTGGAAGACATACGATACTTCATCGCAAATCGACGTTCAATTTTCACGTGCTAGGAGAGAAAAAATTGAGCGGCATAACATTGAGGTTCGGAATAACAAATCATTTTTGAAGGTAATTACTGAATCTGTGCTGTATTTATCCAGACAAGAAATGCCATTTAGAGGTCATGATGAAGCAGTTAGTTGCCTTAACCAAGGAAACTAGAGGGAGTTACTGGAGAGCATGGCAAAGTTCTATCCATTATTTGAACGGCCGAGCCATTCTGATGAGGGTGCAACGAAACCGGTCAATGGCATTTCACTAATGATTCCGTTATTAAATATTATCTACTTCTGGAATTCGCTTAATCTTTATCATTAACTAGTATGATTGTGCCTACAACAAAAATGATGTAATAGAAGTATTGCAATGAACACTAGAGAAACCAGTTACTCGCGCTATCGCGGCGTCTGCTCTAACACGCGAGCTATGTGATCTCCTATGTTAACGTACTCTATTCATCTAGTCGCCACATTAGCTCCCAATCATCCACCGTTGGACATCGACATCTAGCTCAACGATATTGGAGACCAGACTCTTTGCGTCATGTGACTCGACCAAGGGAGGACTGCCGTCCGGCCGCTATGTAGCACGGGTTCGATCCTCGTTGGTGTTCTATTTCTCTGGTGTTCTTTTAAATATTGACATTTCAAATTCTTTCATTCCGATTTACTAAAAGTAAGCCAAACAGGGAAGAGTCAGAAATAGCAGAAAGAGTTTCCTTGTATGCATAATGAGGTTGAAGATTTTCGATTGGCATTCTACAGCACGTTAGTATCTTTGTACATTGGTGTAAGATTCTCAAAATTGGCTAACGAAAAGCTATAACCTGTTCATGTCAATTAAAATTAAAGCTGATGATCACATATTCCTAGAGCGTACAATTAAAGGCATACAATGATGTGTGAAATCGTGGAAGTCCATCTACTCTGGGTTTATTCTTGATAAGTTGTATACCATTTTGGACTTCCGCTATAATTTTGTTAAATTAAGAGAGACTTCCCTTACAGCAGGCTTGTTAACGTGCAGTAATGCTCGCAGCAAGGATGTTGGTATTAGTCTGCAAGACATAAGTAACTGCTATGTGTTTCATCTAGTTTGGCAGTGAGGACGTGCTTCTGAAAGTACAATGGCAGTTTTTAAACATATAACACAAGGTATATTGGGGGTGTGCGTTTTTACTTTTTAATATTCTTTCGTCTGATATTACTCCTTTCTTAAGTGATGTAATTACAAGTATTGATAATTGATAATTTTTTTGCGCAAGCAGAAAACCTGCAAGATTTGAGTTTTAGAATCCAGTGCTAGGAACTAAGAAATCGGTTTTTGACGCAAATACGTTTAAAGTTGGGTGAAAATTTGAACTGATGAGTTCCACAATGAAAACATATAAACCTGCATTTACTCCGAATTTTAGAATCTTTTTTGCGAAAAGCAAGACCGATGCGTCTTAGTCTGTGCTGTCTTGATATCTTATATCACAAATTTGAACCATGACGTCATTGTACGTTTTATGGCTCAAGTTCATGTCAAAATATATCATATTGTCTGAAAGCGACATCATTTTGAGTGATTATGTTGATATACTTCGGCAATTGGTGTAGTGTGGCATGTGCTTTCAAGAATGCAGTTTTACTTACTTTAATGCAGACTCGTATAGAGTTGCCAATACCTTAATAGTTACCTTATCTCTTCAGCGGACTCTTAGATGCGTTACGTAGTGTCCGTATGGAGCCCATGCCGATAAAAGTGCTAATTTGGTTGAAACTACTTAACGTAGAACTATCATTCTTAATGTAGGCCTTACGTGAACATCCATATTTACAGGTACCTTAGATGTGACTTGATTGGGCTTTTCGGCATTCATCTGTTACGAGACATATAAAGATACGTCATTTTTATTGCAGTTTGACATGTAGGTTCATGCGGTACGGTTACTTCAGATTAACAATATGTTAAAGGATTGAAAAAGCCGAAGCCCAACAGATTTAAACTCCATGTTTATTTATCGAGCGTTAGAAAATGAAGCTTTAACTAGAAGACGGTTATTACATACCAAAGCGGGGGCATTCATCCCAACTTTGTCGCTCTGGTTCTTTTGACCTTTATATTGAAAAGGTTCAAACTTCTCTGGCCTAACAACTATTTGTTTAAGTTGGTTATCAAACCGGGGATTGTTTGTCTTTTACTTCAATTTTTGATCTTCCACTGTTAGTATCGTTTTACCCATAAGGATGGTCAGGAGAGTGATTCAACATTATATTTTGACGTTCTAACACAAATTCAAAAATTAGATCTCTCAAAAGTGTGGGGGCCAAGGATCTCCCAAGGGCCTGTCGATTAAAATGATCTAATACTGTTCGATTTTCGCTTACTACTAACCATTCCATTTGGAATATGAAATTCTAGACTTATTCGCCAGAAATTAAAAAGGCATGCTTGCTCTTTATTTTGAGAGTGAACTAAACAACAAAGCGCAGACCTGTTCTGAAGCTATTTCACGATCCTTATAGCCGCCAAGACTTGCGTGGGGTTGGCTGAACTCTTTGATGCAGGGGTACGCTCCGTTTATGCCGCATATCATACGGAAGGGGATGAGCTCATCATTTTAACCTCTAGTGTTCGGTTTTACAGCTGTTGCCCAAGCTGTAGCGGTAAGAGACAATCAAATACCACAGCTGTTCCTGGGCAATTACTTGTGTCATTGTCGTGCTCTGAAATCAATTAATAGCACAGCCAAATTTTGTCTCCAGCCAGGCTGATTTTCATCTGACTTTCAGTGTCCAGTGCTAGCTTTCAAAGCTGCGTGCCTCTTTTGCTCTGTGCTGGTGCAATCCCTGAAGACGACAGTTGCTCGACTGGAAGAACTCAAAATCTTCCTCTTTTGTGACGGCAATGCTACAATAGCTCCTCTTGGGCAAGAACTTCCCTTGTATGTTGTTTTACCTGACGAGGGTAACAGTAACATGCGAGGATGGTTAGCTAAAGTTTTGGGCGTATTACTAAGACACCCTTATGCACTGATTTTCGCTTGTTAAAAACTCTAGTTAATTCAGCTCTGTCTCTGCAGAAGGGGATTTTAGTCCTCTCCATAGTTCATGTGCCCACATCAAGGTTCTAGCGTTCAACATTTTCTTGAAGCCTCTGTCGTGCTTGGATATCAGTATGAAAAAGCGGGCCACCTTTTTGTTTCGTCTATAGTTTCAGGCTCTGAAAAAGTAACCAGTAGAGTTACTTTCGTTTCAGTTACCTTAAATGGTTCGACATGACGTCAAATCAAATGAACCATTCGTTTTGTTACGTTAGACTTAAGAGTCTCGTAGGATTTGGCCATATTTGCCAGCAAATTCACAGCCAGACCAAATTTACAGTTTATTTTTCATAATTAGTGTTAGCAATTATTGTGGACGAAGTAAAACAATGCATTTAGTTATCGTTTACATTCATTAAAATGCCAAGAGGTTTAAAAAAAAGCTTTGATGTTTTAGTAGCTACTGTTTGAATGTCGGGTAATTTACTGGCAACCCTTTGACATTCCAGCGAGCAACTTTCCTGCGTTTTTAAAGGACGTGCTATTCGTAGCGTGTTCCTCTACTCCGATGGTCATATACTTTATTTTTTCTAGTTACCACATAAACTCCAAATCTTCAACCCAGTCTCACAGCCTGGGATGGGGTATTGATGGCTAAGCCCCTTCAAATCTACTATAGCCCCCAGTATTTTCATATCAAGATTCAAGCATCGCAAGTCTTTACTTACTAGTTACTGCTGCATGCGACCATCACGTCTACGTGATCTTGTAGTTCAGCCACTCCGAACCATTTAAATTAACAAAGGAATAACTGTCATCGGGTCCATAAATCTGACTAAAGCTCATTTAAAACTAGAGAATTAGAATCAGTGGATTTGATATGAATTTTTTTTACAAATTTAGCATGGAGGGAGATGACAGGATATTGAATAGCCATCTTAATGTATAAGCTTGAAAATACACTAGAGACACAGATAACATGTCACAAACACCCGATAATGCTAATGTTTATCATTAGTTGGGTGACAGGTTAATTGCTCCTGTGTAATTGCACCCGGGACAATGCCGCTCCCCCTTCAGATGATTGCTCCCGGATAATTCCCTTGGGATAGATGGCCTAGAATAGTTGTCCCATGGTTCACTGTCTCAGGAAAGTTCCCCCTTAGGAGTATTCCTCACGGATAATTGCCTTATGAATAGTTTGGCCCCGCACCGTCGTCTCCCGAATATTTCCCTTTGGGTTGATTTCCTACGGATAATCAAAACTTGTTGTAAACTTAAACCTCACTGTTTGGCTAACTGCGACTTTATCGGTGTTTTTTAGAGATGAGCTTAAAATTTTCAGTGCACACTTATTGTAAGCTATAAATTGGCGTATAATTAATTACTTTATAC
>JAAAKM020000498.1:38547491-38566848 GCA_010016025.2 Alatinidae sp. Z8VKAUB7J3 | reverse complement strand
TTTTAGAGATGAGCTTAAAATTTTCAGTGCACACTTATTGTAAGCTATAAATTGGCGTATAATTAATTACTTTATACTCTGTGCGGCACAACCTTACTATACCAGCACAGCTGTGCGTTACCACTCTTAACACACATCGTTATTATTGTAATGGAAAAAAGTAACATACTCCTACATCGACCGAACGTTACTCTACAAACAGTATTTTTTCTACCTTTTGACGAGACTCCGCATAGACAAATCTTTAAGTTTCTGCGTCAGTGCAACCAACATGTACCCGTTTCTACGGAAAGTACTTGGAGTATTTATGGAGGCCTTTGCCACCTAATCCAATCGCGTATAGTAATATTTCATTGCGATTGACCCCCGTTTCAGGAAATTGTCACTTTATGGAAAGAAAAATTACTTTTGCTTGCGAAGGAATAACCAAACATTGTTAGGTCTGCAAGTTAAGGCACGTATTTACGGTTCCGCTCATTAAGAGAAGGTTGGGGAAACTGCAGTTAAATGAGGAATTAGAAGTGCAGTTTCCTGCTGTAATAGAACCAAAAGATTTGGCTTAGACAGGTAGGTTTGAATATTTATTGTTTTTTTGAATTTAGAGAAACACAACATTATTTATTGTTTTTTTTAAATTACGAGAAACACAACATTGGTTATATAATCGCCTGGTTTACCTCAGTAAGTAACTGATTAAAAATCGGCCTTCAGCGCTTATCGTATCTGCTTGTTCATCAACTTTTGTAACCTATTATGAAGTGTCCGAGAATTTTATATGGGCACATATCCCAACCCTTCAAGATGGCTTCCTTTCAAATATCCGCCATTATAGTTTCATTCTTTATGATATAAGCACGTGAAGTTTGAGGAGATGTTGATAAAACCCACATCTGGTACTATGGTGATTCCATGATGCTTTTCATTTCTGGCACTGGACATTTACGCCGATCACGAATGCTTATGTCATTGAACAAGTTAATCTTAAATTGTGTGTTTGCCAATTGCAGATGTTTTGTCGGCGTTATTTACCATCTCCTGTCATTATCGTTCCAGAAGCACGAACGCATTTCTTTGGAATGCTTTGAGAAGAAAGCAATTGCAGATGCTGCAAATATGGTTCAAGTCTTCCACACAATACAATAATGACAACTGCCGCTATTGCTGGCTGCGCAGGTGTTAACGACTTGGCATGACTTAGCTTATGTAGTGGGAAAACTACGTCGAATATGATGGTTCTTGACCTGCCTTTGCTCATAATAATCACGAAATATTCACTAATCTCTTGAAGTTGCGCTCCACACGGGTAGAATTTAGAGGGATTACAGTAAAGAAAGGGCAGCATCGGCGTACATTTCAGCTTTAGCACGACTGTGACGAACTGCCTTTCTTTCCACGAAAACTCGGTTGTAGGTATGATTCCCGGAGGGACTGACAAGCTGTAAGCTTCACTTCACAAGTTTTGATTTTCCTTATCATTCATCAAACCTGTCGAATAAACAGTAAGGGACATGACAACGGAGTCTCGTTTTAGGAAAGCTGAATAGCTTGAAAAGTTTCCTGTTCTTCGGTAGAGGATGACATACGAAGTGACTCGTTTTATAGCTTATCCATTATAAGGCAAGGGATTAGCATCATAGCAAGAAGAAGTAACGTGCTCTACTAATTTGCACCAAAGTGGAGTTTCACATGGTCACCTTTAAGGTGCACCCTTCTCTTAGGCCCCCTACCAAATTTTAACCATTTGGAAACCATTAGACCCTCGTTCCTACAACATAAAATTTCGGCTGTCATCCTAAAGATGTCTGCTGATCCAAAAATAGAATGTGCTTTCGAGCAAATGCAAGCCATATTTGGTTAGATAGTTACTGTACAGGGCCACATTTAGTATCCTCCAGTTTCCATTTTTCGTTCGTGTACGTCATCATGTTGGTATATTCGATATTGGATACGTCATTTTACGTCTCATGTTAGTTGCTCGCATAAATTTGACTGATTAATATGGTAATCAATTACACTGATGTATTCAATCTACTGTATATTGAAAGAAACAATAAAAATTTTCTCGAAAATGAAATGGCGAAAAACAAGCCACGACTCCTCATAATAGCCGATGGTATTTAAACGCCATTCCTCAAATATTTTATTCAAAAATGTGGTATGAAGTATGTATTAAGAATTTTGTAACAGAGCGAAAATATTCAACCGATTGCCCTGATCTTGATTTGTTTCCTATCGGTTATAAACAGCCGTGACAAATGAATAAATATCTATGAAAATTATTAGTTTCGCGTGATAATGCCCAAATATTTGAAGTGTTTTTAGTTTAATTGGTTTTAAATTTTCGTAGTCTAATTGTGTGTACATAAAAACAAGTGTACAACTACCAAAGTATTCATGTCATTAAACTGTGGGATTCTTTTAATATCTTTTGGTGTTTCGCCACTGGTCTATACATACATGAATCATATTATATTAGAAGTTCAGATTTTGATAATAAGGAGTATCATATCGTTGTGTTCTTCGGACTGTCTGTGTTAACCTATACCAAACTGGGGCCCCCATCTATAACTTACCAAATAAGCAATGCAATGTTTTCACTGCCATGATAGACGCCGCCGTTTTGGCCAAATTGAAAGTGCGCTCTTTGTGGATACTCCAATCACAATCATACCTCGCTATCTCGATATCCCGTTATCTCGACACCTCGCTATGTCGACATTTTTTCTTGGTCCGCTCATTTTAGGGGTTTTTTAAATATATTTTCCCTCGCTATTTCGGCATCCTAACTCGACACCTCTCTATCTCGACATAAACTTTAAGGTCCCTTGAGGAAATTCTCGACATTTGTAAAAAAAAATTTAAGTTTCAAATTCGTGTAAAAATCACTTTTCAATGCAATTTGGCACCTACCCTACTGTTTCCAATCCAAATTTAAATTTAACAGGGTGATTTTGGCTGAATACGAGCCGAGTATGCAAGTCCCTTGTAAACTGCACGTATCAAGAGAAGCCTGGTACATCCAGGTATTACAAGAACAATTGCTAAACATCCATTGATTATGGTTGTTGAATTATCGTCAAGCGTGTTTTTACTTCGCTTCAGTTTTGTTCATTTTCCACTCTAAATTGAAGGTAATAAATGTTTTCTAGTTTTCTAGTTTCTGAACATTTTTATTGAAAAAAGGTGTGACAGAATCACTTGCCAAAATAATTTTCATGTACGTAAAGGACTTTAATACGATAAGTGGAGTGCGCATGCACTTAGACTGTCTAATATTAGTGGATTCATAAATATTAAAACGTTTCTGAAGGTCCCAGATTTTGACCCTCGTTATCTCGACACCTCCCTATCTCGACATATTTTTGGATCCCCTAGGCGAGAATAGCAAGGGATGACTGTATCTATTCATTATATTGGTTGCGTTGGGGCTTTGCTGCTTATTTAGGGTAATTTTAATAAGGAACATCGGCCTTGTTAGCGACTTATGATGCTCAAACTGCCATTTACAAATAGTCTTAGGTTCATCAAATTACGGGCCATATGATTGACTGTTGATTAAAGGTTGTTGTAAAAAAAACCTCTTTAACTCGCATCACTTGGTTTACCCTCGTTTACGCAAATATTGTGATGTTCCACGATTTGCAGTTTACGGAAGTGTCTTCCTCCGTTTTGAGGTAATGGCCATATGTTTTATTTAAGATAACTTTCCTAAAATGCGGAACATTGCTCTTCGTTTCCGTAAACAATATCCAGTATTATGAATTTTTGGCATTTCTATGGTAGTTCGAAATCGTTAAACAACTTGGATAACCTACTTATGGGTGAGTATTTATCATATGTATTGGCTAGATCGAGTTTTCAGAGGGCACGTCAGGAGCACAACAGAGCGAAGGAGGAAAGGTAGCAGAGGGTGATCGCAGCATACTTGTCTCCGGCATCTTCGGCTGTAGGCAAATAACTTGACAGCAGGACAACTTATGGCCTGGTAATGAGAAATATTAAGGGTAGCCAAGAATGTAACTGAAGAAAAAAATGCTGAAGTTTAGTTGTATGACTTTATATAGTGTTATCTTTGTTTTGACCCTTCGAACTGAGACTTCTATGTTGCAGAACGTTTTTTATCATTAAAGGTTGCAGTTGATGTTGATGTGTTCTTTTTAATTGGCATCCACTGCATGCCCCATTAATTTCTTAAATATGTTTCGTAGACCAAAATAGGTCACAGAAAGGTAGAACGAGTGGATAAACAGACCCTCAATCAGTGCACTTTCCGTTCTGCCTGCTAGTGTTGTTTTCACCCTTCGAACGGAGACTTCTGTTGCAGAACGTTTGTTATTATTGAAGGTTTCAGTTGATGTGTTCTGTTTAATTGGCATCCACTGCATGCTCCGTAATATTCTTGAATATACTTGATAGACTAAATAGGTCACAGAGAGGTGGAATGAGGCAAATAAACAGACCCTCTCTCTATGCACTTTCCCTTCTGCCTGCTTGTTATGAGTGAGTGACTGTTAATCTCTGCTTACGACGCGTGAAATCGGCCATAGTCAAAGGAGATCAACGGAAGATACCCTGCTACTTACAGTACTAGTCTCGTCCCAAGCATTGTTCGCTATAATGAGATTCATGCCGCACTCCTGTGACAGCATCTCCCCTGTGGCTGTCTTTTGATCAACAATGCTTTCATTAAGCAGCCAACTTTATAGTCTTGCGATGTAAGTTTCGTGAAGTGCCAAATTCTTCTTGATAATTTCCGTGAGAAATGTTAATACCTATCAAATTGCTTCGATACGCAGTCTTTGCTAGAGTAGCAGCCCGGTTACTGGCAGCTTCTTGTTTCAAATATAAACATTTTTGACACAGAAAGGGTAGAGCAAGGAGGCTATCGCGGTTTTTCAAAAGATCATTCACCATGGTTACATAATTTATGATCAACCCATCATGATAGAGAGGGCACACCCGAATGACCTGTACAGTACACGTTCTCGTTTATTTCATTTCGATTTTCTGTCGCCATCGTGGTCATTTAAGTGCGTCGACTCAAAGACGATGTTACAGATCAAGCAAGGTCAGTTGCCGAAAAGCCCACGTTTATCCGCAAGAAGTAATATCTGACCCTACTTAAGGTTCTGTCCAACTTAACCAGATGAAGTATTTCACCTGCAGAGGTAGTGGTTGGAAAGATGATAAAGAAAATACGCCTTCCTTTAATACTTTGTTCATTGTCAAATGCACCTTGCGTTCTTACAAAGCATATGTAGTGGTGAAAACACGTTGAGTTCGAACTTTAGCAGGTTTAGAAGTAAAAACTGCACTTTCTAAAGAAATCGTTTGTTTTCTTCCATGGCTCCAGCAGCGTTTTCACCGGTCGCTTGCCATAAGGAGAAGCCATAAGGAGCATCAATCATACTTTGAAATTCCTGAAGGCCAACCCTCTTTTTGTTGTATTGGTCTCTTCATTCGTACTATCACACAGCATTAATCAATATCCTCTATTGCACGACAGAAGGAAAACAGTTGTGAAGGTCTTTGTTAATTCACAATAGGTCATATGGCGGAATTCGTGCATATTATATCAGAAATATGCTGGTGTCCATACGCGCGGTTTCTCTCAATATGGAACAGGTCAAAAGTGATAGATGCTACCCTCATTCCCATTGGCTGCCTACAGTTGCTCTGACAGGTTTCTGCGTCACGTGATGAAAACCACTGGAAGGTGAACTGAACAAAGACGCATGATATTGGAATAATAACAGCAGCGTGCTTAGTATGATCGGAGGCGTTACTACCATCAGTGTACTGGTAGCCGTCCGTGACGGATTCTCACCGTACTCGACCTTGAACCAGAAGAAGGGATTCGGAAGGATATTCCCATCGGTGTATTTGGTGAGTAACCTTCAACGTTTTAGTTTAAGCTTTTAAATTGGCTTCAGTAGGCAACCATCAGGCTAACGATGAGCAGGTTTCCTCTCGGGTGTATTCAGTAATCGTCTACTACCAAACAAATAGTTCAGATTTGCTGTAGCAGCGGTTATTGTTAGTGAAGGCACAACTCGGTAATCTGTATTATGTTGGTAGAAGCGAATTCTATTGTTTATCTTTTTATACAATTTCTTTTAAGTACGGTACTTTGAACACTAATATGCTGCTATTGGTGGAATGAGCACTGAAATATGAACGAGCTACCAGCCTGAACATTTTTCAGTGTTGTGGCGTCTAGCTTGCCAGATGACTGCTGGAATTTGATAAGAAATAGAGTGGATGGACCTCGATCGGATTACGCTGACAACAGGGTAACCTCAGAAGCACATGGGGTTGAAAGATAAGAAGCAGAAAGTACAATAGGTTGGTGGAGAATATTTAAATACGGCGTGCTGAAAACAGAAGTAGGTGAATGTTTTAAACATAGTTTGATAGCGTATTTGACATCGCAGCTGACAAACAAAAGACGTGAACAAGCCACAAGAGGATGGCAGCCTTTAACATTGTGGCGTGAGAAGCTGTTGTTAGTTCAATCCTTGTTTTCAAAAAGACTTAGACAATCCTTGCAGTCAAGTTCTGCGGTAATTTACCTGTCCAACAGGCTTCAAGGAGGATTTGGGCTCATGCCATTTGGTCAGTTTATATTTTAAAGCATGACATTGAACTTGTATTCTATATAGTTACGTTAACACAAGCAGTTCTATCATAACCTCAGCAAAAAGCAACAGACGATGGCTAATCTAATCAACTATGCCATGGTTAATGATAAATCTGGAAGTTCTATTCAGCAAAAACGATGGTGGATGGAGTTCGAGCTGCTTGTGACGGATGCCTCGACTGTGTAGTACAAGAATCTCCCACTGCGTGATTTGCTAGATATGAGTAGCCACTCCCTTGCTTCCCCATCCCATGTGGACATTTCCTGCTAACAAATGGACTTCATGTAGTCTTGGGTTGATCTTATTCTAAGACATGTTAATGCAGCATTTTCCTGTTAGTGCAGTGATCCATCCGCAGTTTCATCAGGCGACAGACGTGAAATACGATGCAAGTGTAAATTTACACGCTTCAATTTAAGTGATCAACTCCCCAAGGAGCATGCCCTTTCGGACTATGACGATATAACTTAAAACACCAACTATGAGTTTCTATCACTTATGTTTCCAATTGGCACTGGTCCGGTACTCTGTCAACCCCGGGGGCATATAAAGGGACTTAAAACGATTATTGAACTTTACATGTAATCAGAAATGCTAATCACGGATTCTCTGATACCGGCTGTGTAAAAACAAATATGAATAGTACCTCAATGCCCGACTATAAAGAGCTTTTATACATTAATGACATTGACTTGTTGTATAAGGCATGTTTTGCTTGTTTTTGTCAAGCATCCGCTCAATCCATTCTATATAACCATGTGCGTAATATACATACATGTTATATATCATTATATATCTATATATATGTATATATATATGCAAACGTATAATTATATTTATATATTTACGTGCCCAGGAAGGCTCTAACAACTATGTGCTACATATGTCCGCAAGAGGTATTATGATTCCTAACGGCGCTTAATTTGGGGTCAACAAAAACGATCACTCGACCATTGCGGTAAATAGTGCAATTAAGTCGACAATTTTCGAGTTCAGTGGCAAAATCTGGATGTGGATTGATCGCCATCAAGGCAGAAGGCAAACCCAATTCATACGTGTGGGTGTATACATTGCTAGTTTAATACCTGAGGGTTTTAGTATGCGTTTGATTAGTGTATATGTTTCAAATATACATGTCCGTAATAGAAAATGTCTAATTTTAGAAACAGGTGCCCGTTTAATAATTATAGGTGTGAAGCTACATGCGCTATGCAGATTGGTGTTCCGTAGTTTATCACTTCATACCGCCACACAGTATGCATTTATATGTGACTCTTTTCTGTAGAAATAGGTATGTGAGACTCGGGCAATTGCTCTAGGTTTCTGGACAAAGTAAAAACAATACGAGTTTGGCAGTGAATGTACGCGCACATTTCAACCACGACAGTCGCCGGCGATTTAGTATAAAGTTGAGAGGTTAATTTCCCCGCACTATGCCATAGTCGACGACGGACGTAGAATATGCTAACTATATTTGCCAACTCTGAATTTATCACAGAGGCAAACGCTTCATTTTTGTTTCAACTGTGTTAAACGTAGATGAAATGCGGACAAAAAAAACGATGCTTAACGTAACCATTTGCAAGATTCTTAATAGCTAGCTGTTTCTTAAGTGCGAAGAAGAGGCATTGGGGTAAAGTTTACATCGGTTGCACGATGGATCTATATTATATGTATCATATAGTCAAAATATCACTCGTAGGCCGGCAAGTGTTTTGGGCAACCCTTAGACCTATTTCAAATCATTGACTAACTTAAATTATTAAATTTACAAAATAGAAATCTATGGAACCAGATAGGCGCTACCCAGAGATTGTAAAGAGTTTGAAAATGATAACTGACGTTTGTCTTCTAGTTTAAATGTGAGAGTAGGAGACCCTTACCCCTACTGGAGCTAAAAGAGGGGTTGTTAGCCTATAATATGTATGTGAACATAACTATCAAAAAAATCAATATCATCATCATCATCATCATGGTGATGCTATTTACTAACTTTGGCTCTCCTTCCCTATGGATGAAACTGTCGTTTGTTTATTCGAAACGTGCTTATTAATGCGCACCCGTTGCTTGCCACATCAGCTGTTTCAGTTTGGAACATCTTAAGAAACGGTATTGCCAAAGCCGCCCTGGGTCTGCCTTAGTTCACTCTTTTTGTCGTGTCGAGGGACTGGCACCTCCTCATCCACTTCTGACTAATAGTTTAGCAAATACTATTCAAAGTGGAAAAGGGAATAGCTCTCAGGATGTAAACTCAAAATTGAATATAATGTATTATTACCAGTGATGCGATAAGAATCTTTATTATTACCGCGTGGACGGAAAACTGGTCATATATATATATAAGTAAGAACGTATTATCAAGATTAAGAAATCTAAGTCATTGGCATTTTTATTAATATTCTCCAAAACTTATGATCCGTAGCAATCGCTTGTTTTCACGGCGGTTTAAGTTTTAATATCTCTATGTTTTTCTTTAGTTTTAAGAAGTCCATTGCCACTTAATCCTATGTCCCATCCTTTCTCCTATATTCGCTACTTAATTACTTACTAAACCCACTCACTTACTTGTAACTTTTGCATTAGGAAGCGGCACCGGTAGAAAAATAGGTAGCTATGTGTCGAACTATAGAGATTCGAAAAGGACGGAAAAGTGTAACTTTATTTACTTTATAAGTAAGGAAGAGTTCGTGATTCTTTTTACGCTACCGTGTTTTGATTAGAGTGTTACGTCATAGTAATTGGGTTTGTTGCCATTATTGTTGTTGTAAACAATGGTTTACATATGGTAGTGTGCAAATTGTCACGTGTACTTGTGCCAAATGTTGCCTCCTAATTGGCACTTAAGGTACTAATGTGTATTCCTTAGGTGGTTTTGTATGAGAATGCACAACATGAGGTCAACATGATGATCACAGAGTTGTTTGTATTCAGGCAACAGCATGAAAATTGGACTTAGGACACATTCAATAGTTGTCAGGTGGGATGCAGTTTTGATGGCATCTGTTGGTTTTATACAAAACAATACAATATTAATTTAAGAGCGCATATCCCATTGAGTGTTCATGTCCGCTTGTAGTACTCCTGGAACAAATAGTGTTTCAGTTTGGACTTAAAAAGTGGACTCGAAAACATTATCGCATAATGATTTCATAATTATGGTGTAAAATTATACTTCGTGAAAAGAATTTCAGTTTTGAAAAGAAACTAGAGGAATAGAAAATGTGTCACTACCGGGATTTGAAGCCACGACAGAAGCATTCGCGTCTCGTAAACCCTGATGTTACCTTACAGGTATTTCTTGAGTTGCCAGACAGGCTCCAAATCATCATCCACTGATGGACATTAACATCCATCTTAACCAAATTGGAGACCGGAGTCCCAGCGACACGTGGCTTGACCAAAGAAGGACTACCATCCTGCTCTTCATGGTGTCCGAAGCTCATTAAAAGTTGAAAAGTATAATTGAAAGTGGAGGATTTTGAAACGGGTTTGAGCCCCAGTGGTGACATACTTTTAATTCATGTAGTGTCTTTTCAGACTGATACTTTAAAAGCCTCGCTTCTCGATAAATAGATATTTCTGCTAAGGTAGAGATTTAAAAGGAGTTAGGGAATGTACATCTAGTGTAGTATGGAAAGGACACGCTGATCTAGGAGATGCTCGAGCCTTATCTTATTGTTTCGGTGATAAAGTTATTTTATCCCATCAAGATACTCTTTTAATTCAACGATTCGATTTACATTTAATTGCTAACAGTTATAGAGATATGCATATCGATCGCATGATACATAACAGAATTACTTACAATAGATAATGATTTCTTGATGGCGTATGGGTGACAAATTTTCAAGCTTTTTTAGTTTCTTTAATACTGTGAGTTCAAATATTTAAAGGATTGGTTTGTGGCAGAGAACTATTTGGCATTAATGAATAATTCTATTTGTTCTCCAGTGGCACAAAACCTCCATTAACCAAATATTTGTTTTGACTGTTAATTTGATTCCGTTTTGTCAAACGCTCTTTTGCCATCTATCTCAAGCAAGTTAATATAATCAGTGCCTGTAGGAAAGCTTTAACAAAGTTGATGTTGAATATATTGCTAGGGTTTAGGACAAGGTGAAGTTTTGTTTCATGTAAACTTTAAGAAAGAAAGTTTTTCATTAATAAGAAGAGGTTTTAGTGAGTAATAACCAGTACCCATTGCGTATTTTGATTCACTGATATTATGTTAAATGACCAGGGACAGTACCTACGTAGTGTATGTCATCTGCATTCAGTCATCAGATTTTGGTATTTTAATGTTTGGTCAAGATGAAAACGATTGGTTAAGGAACTGTAATATATGCCAGAATGCTCTTGTAGCATAGCGACTCTGCGAGCTAATGGACGTGTGACGTAAACGAAGCTCAATCAGAAGTATCGAATGGCATCATCGGAAGCCATTAGTTTAAGAAATAGATAGAAGTACGAAGGTAACGTAAAAGGTTGTTTTGGCAATTATAAAACACCTTAAATTGTTTTGTGTTGTTGAGGCAGAAAAGAAAGCCATGTTAAATTACTGTAGTCGTTCTCTTTATGACCATATCTGAGAAGCAATGCCAGCTGTTTCCACGTCATCTATGATATCTGGGATATTGTAGGTCAAGGACAGATATGCCAAATATTGACATCAGAAAGCCTGAAAGAATAGACGTATGGTTATGATTAGATAGAAGGTGTAGATGTTTATGGTCAGTGCAATGATTATTTATCAGTTTTGTAAACTGTTTACGTACAGCGCGGAGCTGCAAGATGATAAATGTCACATAGTGCGTATCTGAAGAGGAGGCATTTGAACTTTTTTTAGAGAAAATCGAAACCGCTTCTGAACAGAAGCATCTTAAAACACAGGTCGGTCAATTTGACCCTGGGTCAAAACTAGCACAGCTTTTTCGTGTAGTAACCAGAGCAGAGTAGGGTATCTAGTGTGTCAAAGTTAACTCTCACGAAATTTCCCCCGTAAATCGAACGTGTTTCATACGTTTAGAAATTATAGAAACGTGTACGTGTTATATATAGTCTTCCTGAATTTTACAAATTGTGGATTTGGACTTTTCCTTGCGTTCCACGCGAAGTGTTGAGCTAGTTTTTGAGCGGTGAGTGTGGGAAGGAAGTTAATCAGTTAACCAGATACTGTGCACTAACACAAGAGTCACAAAGCGCAGTTTTCTGTCATTTGAGCTGCCCCTTTTGTCATGTTCGATTTCATATCGGGTATGTTTAAATGCATACCAGGAATTCTTTTAAGTTGGAGGCAACAAATACCTTAATTAAAAACAAAAGCATTTAAAAGAGCTTTAATTGCTGGTGACTGGTGAGTTAAGTATGGTGCAGTCAACAAGTACAACCGTATATCATGTTTAGCAAACAGAAATCTAATGTTTTGACTTACTTAAACTCTGTGCTATTCAAAGTTTGGCTGATTATTTTGTGTGAGAAATGAGTTTTAGGTATTAGAAAATCGCAGCGGGATATATTTTGAGATCATTAATAAAGCAGTAATTACAAGAGGTGCAGCTTCCACTTATCATAGGGCGTCAGGAAATCATTGCGGGAGGTATAAGATTACACTGGGCTTAAAACATTTTATTCTGACGGAGTAAACTATCAGATGTACAGAACGAGTAGTTTTAACAGGAAAATAGAATAACACGAAATCTATTCAACCAGTGTATATTGGCTGATTTTAAATTAAGCGAAAGCGAACTCTCTTCTATGGCCTAAAAAAATGCTCTATTTTAAGAGCTCTTGTTGTAGTGAAGTTTATTGAGAAAATCAGGATTTGTTTTAGTAATTCTTCAGTGTCAGGGGAGTCTGAATTTATTCATGTTTGTGCTCGGAGGAGGTTTAAGTTTGATGTATTTAATCGTGACCGTTATAGGCATAACACTAATTTTGCTGTTGATGTATGTCTTTTATTTTCATCGCCTTTTTTAACAACAATTATCAGATTCATTAAAGAAATGGCTATTAAATACTAGCGTCAAAAATGTGTTAAGAAAACAAACCCTATTTAGTGAACTGCTGGCACAAGTTTCTGTTGTTCTTTCACGCTATTCATGACATGCGCCAGTGCTTGAAGGCATTGTGTAGACTGTATATTACGTGAGTCATCAGCCACGTAGTATCAAAAGAAACAGACTGAGTACCACAGCAAATTCAAAGCCACGATAGATTCTTAACTTTTCTGTTCAGATCCGAACGGATTTTCTGTGTAGCTACACAATTCACTGCGCCGACTGCCCTCCTAAGATATTTTTTAAGCATTTCCACGGTTATAGCATAACCTGAACAGATATTAAGCTGAACGATTATCGGTTTGTCTGAGAGATATTTGATGGGAGGTATTGCGTGTGTGAAGGAGATTAGATCTGGAAACAATTTGAGTTGTATATGTTAAAAGTAGCACGCAGCTTTGCTATGCAGGTAGGGGGAAGGGCCAAGTATTCTTACCAGTGTTAAGAATTGTCCTTGGTGATCACGAAAATTGTGGTCACATCAAGTACTACAAATCACAACACGTTCGAAGTTAGAAGTAAAAGGACGCGGGTTGTTTCTCCTTATTTTTGTGCTTTTACTGACAGAATAATACTAACTAACACGGTACACTTTTAGGATTTACTTCAAGGCTTTCCCAACTCATAGAAGCATATTTTAAAAATGTTTCACAGTCGGATAGGGGCCTAAATTTTTGTTTACGATCAAGAAAAAACTTTACGCCCTTGTTTATATGTCAACAATTCACGCTTAGATTCATGACAATATTTTTCTGATATTAAGGTGCATGTAAAAAACAAGCTAAATCTACATATTGATGTCAATTATCGCTAGTCTATTATGTTGTACAGCCCATCCTTGATTATCCGAACCTCAATTATACAAGCTTCGATCACATTTTTATCATTTCTTGAGCAATATAATGTCTCTCTCGTCCCACTTACATTTTAATGACCAATATTCTCACTCTGGATATCACGAAAGTTTTTTGTCTAATGTGGAAGCTGTTCTATACTGCTTATAACCGTAAAACACCCGCGACTAATTGTGGGATTGAAGTCTGAATCATATAGAAGGGAACAGTTGTTGAAATTCTCTTTCTCCATGGTGCGAAATTTATACTCGATTTTGTTATAGTAGAATTGCTTTGAAGAACACAAACCCTAAAATAGTGACAGACGAGAACATCCTCAGAACGGGGAAGTCAAAGCTGAATTTATATCAATATTATTCTATAGCTTGTAGTGGTGTAAATACGTCGGTAAATGGATGGAATTGGATTGTCGATGCAACTCTGGAAGTTTTACCTACCAGTTTCTTTCTACAACATTTTCTTTCCTAATTTTGACCTAGATATGTATCTCGGAACTAAAATATTAAAAGCAGGGAAGCTTCGTATACTGTACAATTACGAACGTATTAAAATAGCTCAATAATAGCTATTTTAATAGCTTCAATAATAGCTCGGGTTAAGATATGGAAGAATATTTGGAGTCTTGATAAATTTGCTGTGATACGTACATTTTGATGATCGATTTCCTCACTGCGTAACGATGGTAGCAAAGCTGTGAATGCGTTATAGACAACTCAGTAGTCTTGCACTTGCATTGAGTACGTTTGGAAATAATAAACCATCCATCGCTTAAATAAGGCTCTTGTGAAACAGACTATGCAGCTTAACATTATTGTCTAGATTTCAGATGGACCAGAATAGATTGCTTTTCAATATGAATTGATTGGCCTAGCTTAGTGACGAATTTAACTGACGTCAGATGAACAGTGTTGAAGAGTCAAGCTTTTGCGATTGCAGTAGAATTCCATGTGCATACATATTTTAACATTTTGTCTATGAAGGATCTATCTGGCGCCAGTAGTGTGAGTATAATCATTCCCAAAATATCTTAAATGGTGGCATGCAACAGGTATATAGGAGTTATGAGTACAAAAGGTATGGCTTTCTGTGAAAGATGGGCTTAATTTGAATGCACGTTTAGTATACACCACCCGTTTATCCCCAAATGATGATCGCTTTCAACACTAAAGCTGTAAAGCTGGTATTAAGAGTGGAGTCGTTTTCATTCCCGAGCAATGATCATCAAATTTTGACAGTAAGACTTCGAAGTTTTAATGACAGTACGTGTTGAACAAATACAAGTCACGAGCAATGGGGTTCTCTTCTATTGATGTATAGTATTCCAAAAGAACAGTAAACGAAGGCGTTAGCGGATTACAGAAGTGCTATCTCGATTTAATTTTAACGTTACGTGATTTGAGTATTGCGTTGACCAACGGATTCAATTTGCCTAATGTTTTCGCCAGTCACTGGTGACCGCAATCGTATGATGTGAAGTAGAAAGCTTTAGCGTCGAAGTTATGCGATAACTTGTACTTACAGTTTATATTTGCCTTTTCTAAATGTCACATAGGCCAGAAAGAAGTCATACTCGGGCTCAATATCAATGCTGTTTCGATAATTTCGATTGGTTAAAATTTATAAGCCCTCAGGGTACAATTATAATACGTGGCTCTACTACGGTGAAGCTTTTGCGCATGTCTTGACTTAGACGATTTCCACCCTAAGACGTATAGCAAGATGATGTTTTCATTTTCCTGAAAAGTTCCAAATAAATTATGCTTCCTAGGAATTTTTTGGCGATGCTCAAGTTTCATCATGATACAAGAGTCGTAGTTTGAGAATCGATGAATGGGTAGGTGTCCAATGTCAACCAATCAAGGACTCGTTTACATTATTTAATTCAGCTAACGAAATCTTCTAGGAGGAAGGTGAGGGGGCAAATATATTATTACTTACTGATAACGAGGGGTATTCACTACGTCATAGATACATCGCCGGGCGAAGCCAAGGTAATTGATATACGAAGTTTATAGGGTTTTGTGTTGTTGTTTAATTTTGATGGCTTATTAAAAGGCTCAAACGGCACTGAAGAACGAAGGAATAGATAAGGGAGTTAATTTGCGTAGAAGACCTACCTAAAAGAAATCGCTTACTAAGAACCTGAAACCGATTACGTTTATGGGGAAATCTCCAATACTTACCTAATTAAGTCTCGTATACACACCTCAATTAATCTATTGACACTTTCTAAGATTGACACTTTCAGAGACTCTTAAAATTTTAGGGCGCAAAACGTTATTGCTTAGTAGTAAAAGGTATTCATGACGTCACAGTTACGTCACTGGGTGAGGCCAACATAATTTAACCATGAATATTATAGGGTTTTGTGATGTTGGATTTTAAAGTAGTGTACTCATAATTATAATTAAAGTTACTGAAGAGTTGAAAACTACTAGAAAGGAGGGCATAGATCAGGCACATAGTTTAAAAAACAACTTCCTAAAGAATCTTTAATCGATAAAAAGCTTATATTGATCAGGGGAGCAAGAAGAAGAGTGGGAAATCGAAAGAGCGTGGAAAGGAAGTTAAGGCGTAAACGCCGTACGTTTCTTTCTACAATCACACTATAATGGAACTATTCGTATACTTATTGAACCGAATGCAAAAATGTCTTGCATCTTTACTGTACATGCTAAGAGTCCACTTTATATGCAGTACTTAACAAAATGGCAACAGTGAGAGAGGATTTAGTTGCAAAACTGATGTCACATTTCCAAATTTTCTTCTCAAACAACATCTGTGATTTTCTTCATACGGGATATGCAAATCAATGTTTACATTCGATAGGATTTTGTTGCCACAATATTGTATATCCACTTCAAAATAATCAATAAAAGCCATACCTGTTTTTATTTTAGCAGTTCGTTTTGATGTAGGGACGAAATCATTGTTCTTAGGGAAAATCTAAAGCTGTCGAATCTACTTTGAAACAAAGTAGAATTGATCCGTTTTGTATAGTCACACAACTGTATAACGTCTGCTTCTGTAACCAATTCGTGCTGACGACTAGGTAAACAATTATTTTGTATGCATTAGTCAACAAGACAGACTGTGAATCCTATGTTTTGCACTCCCTTAATTCCTGTTTCCATAGGATTGTGTGCATTTTTAGGCATAGGTTAAAAGGGGACAATTGTATCATTCAAACATATCGTGTGCTCTAAGTTAGTAATATTTCTCTGTTATCTGCATCGATGTTGAGTGACAGATTTATAAATGTAAAACATGTTTGTTGTCGACGTGACGGGAACGGTATACACATGTATACATCTATAGAGCCTTGAAAATTGAAAAGAATGCGTTGATCGTATGAAAAAATACACGTTTGTTTTTTACAAGAAACCTAAGCAACGGCTTGAGCCTCGAGTTTCTTTAAAAATCCTATTTTAGCCTCAAATGTTTCTTAATTTATCCAGTTTCAGCCTTCAAAGTTTCTAAAGAGATAATTCCTTAAAAGCCATGTAAGACTGTTATACGCACTCACAAAATACCATTTTAACTCATAATAAGTAACATGTGGTGTATACGATCATGTGCAAAGGTGTACGTAGTGTGTGATAATAGATAGTTTAATAGGGTACTGCCTCCGTCACAGATTTAGTCATTCACAAGTGTATAAAGTTTTAAAGTGTACATATGGTTTTGTGTCTTAAAGGTAATATATATGGACTGTGGCAGGAAAATGTTATTTCCACCCATATTTTTCACTAATGTTTCTTAACTTTCGGATTAGTTCTGCCTGCCTAAGTTTCTTAATAGTTTCTAAAGTTTTCCCACATCTGAGTCTAAGGTTTCTTATAGACTGGTTGCTTATAAAAAACGTGTATATAAAATTTTTCTTTTCTGTCAATCCCTTATTATAGTTTTAATTAAACGGGACAGTCTCATCTAAGGTCGATGCCTAACGCCTGTAATTATGTAAAAAAAAGTCTGCTTGGAATATTTTTAATCATATACTCTTTCTCATGAAACACTTCAAACGGCTCCCTTCTCTTGATTAAAATATACATAAGAATATATCCATACTGCTCATTTTTAGTAAAGAGATTAAAATTTTGTAACCTGGCTCTGTTGAAATATAAACGAGATCAGATCGCTTAAAAATGACCATATATGGTCCCCTTCTCGATTTAAGGCTTCGTTCAAATTTTAAAGCACATAGGATGCCGACATATATAAAATATAGTAGGGAAGGGTCTGCCTGTTATGAAAGGCAGGTAGTGGTAGTCATGTTAGTTAAAATGAGCATCGATGATGTGGTAGAAGGAGACGAACCTTGATTGTCTGCCATGGTTACTCCTCCACATAATTCAGACTTCAATAACTGAAAGTCTGTACCGCTCGCATATAGTGGACACGCCGTGGTTTCGCTCGTTATACATCAATTTGGACAAGTGATTGGAAAATACCAGCTGTATTTTCCATGCCGTCGGTATAACTACTGGCAACCTTTGTTAGAGATGAATATTCGAATAAAATGCTGTTGCTAGGACTTCATCAAGTTGAAATAAAGGACCGGCTAGTTTTCAGGAGTCCGACGGAGCTATTGTTGATTTCGGTCTTTGCAAAGGTAATTCTCACTGGTAACCACAAGGGTTAGTTGAATATGGTTAATGCATGTCATATAAATTTTGCAATTAGTCCATAGTTAGCACCTTAAATTCGTCCACTTGTATTCACTTGGGAATTTACTCGACACTTGGTAAGCGGTAGGTCTCTGACAAACATTTCATTAGCAAAATGGAAGGACGCTGTTAGTAAGTTTTTACTAACTCGACCAAATATAGCTGTTTGGCAGTAGAACACAAGTTCGAAAATACTTGACTTCAATACGATAGTTTTCTTAAATTTAGTTTTAAGGGAACCTTACCCAAGCTAGCGTAACTAGGCGAGTTGTTGGATCGTTTCGTAGAGAAAAAAAAAACAAAACAAAAGGAACTCAAGCGAACGGATAACACTGGTGCTTCGTTAAGTGCTCACCCTCACAAGAGCAAGGCTAATATAAGCCACCATTTCGTTCCTTTTCACAAGGGTGTCTTAGCAAGGCTACCTATAGTTGTGGTTTCCAAAGGGGCAGAAATCACCAGGGGGAGGGGGGTGGTAGTGGATAATTGTCTACCATAATGGACGTTAATTCGTGATGAGTTATCAGATGCATGCATGGGATATTTCTGACGTAAAGTTTTCAGGTGTTCCACTACCAAATTGTTAGGGAACCTAATGGTATTTTGATAAGCTATAATTGCATTCTGTTGCGCTTTTAAGGTGAACTACCCTCAAAAGTTGGTTGGTGGTATTATTGCGTTGAATAACGGATATTTTTATCTAGACATTTGGCCGAGCACTGGTCACAGCGATCGTATGGAGTGAAGTAGTGAAACTTAACTTTTCGTGAAAAAGTTATAGAAAAGGAGAGGATAAAAACCTGTCTTTTGATAACTTTGTTTGATAATAAGGCCTAAAAAGGGGACATAGGTCTAGGTTTTCATGAAAGAGTGAAATGGGCAAAGCAAGGTTGCTTATGACTGAGTCGTTCTACCTCATATCGGGAACTGCTGAGACCTACAATTAGTAATAAAGGGGGGATAAAGCATTTACAAGAATGCTTTTTCAGAAGACGATGTGTATTAGAATGAAAAGAGAAATTTTGGGATGCTACCAGTGAGCAATAAAAGGGCTATGGTTGACGTTTGAGAACCGGGATGTCAAAATTGAATACTAGACGTACTTTAAAACCAAAGAAAAAGCCATGGAAATAGGATTC
>JAAAKM020000498.1:38530862-38545444 GCA_010016025.2 Alatinidae sp. Z8VKAUB7J3 | reverse complement strand
TAATTCGTTTACTGGGAACTGAGTAAGAGGTAATTATAGATGCACTTAATGTATGCCAAGCCGTGATCACGCAATATGCATACTTTTTAAGGTTTGCCTCCAAAATGTACTTACTGGTAGGGGAAACTTTCATTGTTCGAGAAATAGAAAACAGCGAAGAAAACAGCTGCCCTGCTATATTAATTAAAATCGGGCGGAATCCGGAAAATTGTTATGCTTTACACACTCCTTAAGACAACATTAGCGCAGAAAGCTTTATAATAATTGTCAACTAAATAGACTCTTCTTGTTAAGTGTACTAATGAAGGATAAGGCAGGGTTAAAGGTTTGTCGTTATTACCACCTATTGTTCAGTAAACTTTATAGAGGCACATCACGTGATACTGCTACGTCATGAACTAGTTACAATGGATATCTCATTTACTTTCAATTGAGTATGTCATAAGGAAAGGTATTTAGTGAATCATCGATCGCCTTATTATCAATTTCACAACATAAATAATACCATAGGACATTCATTAAAAGGCGCGTGTAATAAAGCATAGCTTATCCTACGGATGTTAATAATTCTATCCACGCCGTTTAGCCGTGACATGTGAAATCAAATGAATGCGAACTGGCTGAGCTAATGACATGACGTGCATATGAAAATAGTAATGATTTGTACGTATTGTGTTTAGCATGTTTTCCGTTAGCTTTTCTTAAGATATTACCACCGGGAGCCATAATAGTAACTCATCATGCAACGTAGGAAAGGGGCTAAATTAGTTTCAGACAGTAGAAAAGAGGATGACACTTTGGCATATTCGTGATACGTCAAGAAGGATTTACTCTTGTCTAGAATTGAACGCCCTTTGCGGACCAAGAGCTAAAGGATTATTAAGTACGAGGGCCATGATATCTGGCAGGGTGACACTGACTGTTTTAAGACTTGTTAAGGTCAACAGGTCAGAACATGTGATTGTACAATAACACGTGATTTATCAAGGGTGAGTTCATGTTTTAAAATGCATTTCTACAATGCAAAACTGTATATCAATGTTCGCGTATTATATCTATGCATAAAAATGCATTATTATACTAATTTATGTTGTTCTAACCTACGTTTCCAAGACTAAACTACAATATTTCATTAACATTAACCAATACTGAGTTCGTAAAGGTTGTTAGGTGTGTTTTCTAAAGCTTTGAAGATAAAATGCAGAAGTTCTTAAGGTAGTTGTTAAACTTAATACTTTTGATTTAGAGAATATTGCGTTTTCTGTTCTTAAGGAGTAAGCGTTTGTAGGCAACCATGTCAACTTCAGATGAAATCTTTTTATCCGTTTTCCACCCAGGAACATCCTTGCTCAAGTATATTCGAGAGAGATTTCTTAACAAGTACACAATACTGTTGAAACGCTCGATCCTCTTATTTCTTACTTTCAATTGGTGTTGGCTTCTCACAGTGTCGAATTTATAGGAGGCTATGCATCGTCTATTTGAAATAGTGATGGCAGATGCACTATTTGTCACATCCTGAAAATTGTGTGAATAGTAACCTTTGTAAGCTTGTGGTCACAGTTTGGCTCTAAACTGTGGCGAGGCTTCTGGAGATGGTGAAAAACAAGTATTTGAAGCTCTGAGGAAAAGATTACTGGAGGAAATTGTTGTAAGGGTTGACACTTACTGTTCTTTCCGTATTATTACAAGTGGCAGAAGATAGCGGTAACTTCTGAATGTACTAAATAATTATTAAACTTGAAGCCTTACCTTAATATACGTTTGCGACTTTTATGATTTTGTTTTACGGCTAAATCTAGTCAGTGAGTTCGAGAGGAGGATTAAAAATTGAAAGAAACAGCTGCCGCGAAGATATGGAAATTTGAGACTGCTAGTCATAACGACGATCAAATTAGACAGAGGTGCTCATGTCTTACTGGATTCCAACATTTCTGTCTTCTGGTGTACCAAGTTGAATTGATTGACTCTACGGTCCTTTCATATGACATGATAGTTATTGACTTGGCCATCGACGCTTTAGTGCGTTTTGGCTCTGCTACTACACTGAAGCTACGCACTCCAGTTTTGATCGCAGAAATGGAGAGCAATGAAAGCTTCTTTTGGATTTGACAGTGGATCACTCAAGATGAAAACATGCCTTGTTAAATCTCGCTATCACAGCTATAACCTGTCGACTTTACGGCGTTACTTCAGGTATTCAATTCACACAATTTTTTGTATCCTGCAATGTTCCAATAGATTTGACCTACTGTAGCTGGAGATAGCTAAATGTGTTACATGTCAAATTAGCCAAAAGACAAAGCTGAAAGTTCAGCATCGCTGCTCTCAGCTTGAGCTTGCCCGTAAAGTATTCAGTAACAAGTCACCGTAATTAGAGTACGTTGAATGTATACTTCCAACAAAGAGCTGACTTAGATCAAAGGGAGCTCTGATTTGGAGGATTTATCTCAGAATGCCTTCTCTTTTAGCAAACTTTGAACGCACGTAGTCTTTCTTTAGCTCCGTATCTTCGAGGAAAGCTGCAAAGTTCTTAAAGGGATGGTTTTTTCCATACTTTGGCAGGTATGGTTATTATGACCACGGTCTTGTGAAAGAGGACATTCTGTTTTAGATTGTTAGTTATTCTGAGTGACTACGGTTCTGTTTTAAACATTTCAGAATAGAGCCATTCATTTTCATAGTGAATGGTCATATTGGCACGACAGGATCAAACTGAAATTAGAGAGAAGATATGCGCGAGGCTGGCTAGTTTTGGATTGCACACAGCCTACACTGAATTGCGCATAACACGATAACTTATTTATTTTCAACACGTATGAAATATTTATATGCTGCATTGTAAATTAGAGCTGTGAAACGATATCACTTAACAACTATAATCCTTGAAAAATAAACAATTAAGAAATATTTTATGCAGCAAGCAAGGGATATTCTCTGTAGTCTGCTCTGGTTGCTAACATCGGCGGTAGCTGGCTGTTCGTTGCTCAAGCGATGAACCACGTTTAACTGAGGAGTTAGAGTTCCCTCGTTTATAGCTGAGAAATTCCAGTGTGTCCTCACTGTCAGAGTGATCAGCAGGACTGCTAAGGACACCTTTTTACTTTGAGGTGTACAGAAAATTCCAAGGTAGCTGAAGGTCAACAAGCAGTGATCGAGGACGGGAAATCCTTTTAGTTAAATTCAAGACAATGTGACTCTCACCCTGTGACTTGTCCATTTTCTTCTTTCAGAGCAAGTTTGAATCGTAAAGCCATTCAATAAGAGCAAAATGGGAGCCACGAAATCACTATTTTGGATTCTGGAGCTAATTTTATTTTGGAGTTACTATGCACAGGCAAATTTTGCAGGTAAGTTTCGTTAGAAGTGATTTCAGTAGATTTTCTTAATTCGTAGTTTATTTGGTCTGTTGTCTATCATTTTCTGCTCTTGTTTTAAATATTTCCGCTGTTTACAAGCTCTCAATTTCTTGTCAGTATTTGATGTGATTAATGTTTCACCTCACGCCGATTTTGAAGAGAAGGCACGAACGGATAGTGACAACATGTAGATTGACCTGTAACTTAAAATTCCATATCATTTGAATCACACATGCCTAATTTTTGAAGCCAGCTGAATTTGGCATGGCAGGCCATCAACAAAGACCGTCTTCCAAAGTCATTCACCAATGTATTGGACGGATTATAATTTTTTGTGTTGATGTTGATGTGTATTCATATTGGAGGCAGTTATTCAAGCATTTGAGAACAACTGTCTGAAATTCGCGAGAAAAACAACTACCGAAACGAAAGTTTTCAGTCGAAATAAGCACCAAAGTAGTACAGGATTTTTACATGCACACAAGGTCATTCCAATTTTTTTCTTCCTCCTTTTCGGAAGAATAAACGTTTCGATAAAACTTCCAGAGCAGAATATTGGTACAATAGTTTGAGTTAGCCTGTGATGAGAAGCTAGGGACAGCTTCTACATAGTTTTTCATTAAGATTTATCAATATACGGTAGTTAAGAATCGTCTACAAAGAATCATATAGTTTAGGTTGATTTTCGAAGCTATTATTATACCTCTTATTGCGAAGAAAATACTCTAGCCGTTTTAGATCACAAATCCTTTTTAAATGGGCAGGTGACCAATGCCACACCGGTACAGAGGTAGTGTGTTGATAAGGAGATGAAAGGGGTACGATAATCAACAAAGCATGATGTATCGAATAAATAAAGTGACATAATAAAAGTTGATGACCATTAATGTTTCTATTTTGCTCCAATCACGTCGTCAAATTAGGAGAACACGCTGCCTCTCTATCTTAGAATAAATTTGCGTCGTTCATAACGCGGGAGATTCGAATCAAGTGAGTGAAGACATGCTAAAGAGGACAACGCAACGGGTTAGAAGGAATAAGATTCACAATGTTCATCGAAATGGTCTTTTGTGTGGATGTATAAAATGACGTTTGCTCTCGTGGGATCTCTGAATTAATCAAATTGCGTCATTGCAATATCGCAATGCATGAGAGGGGGCTACGAGACCGGTTGTTTCTTCACTGCGTTGCCATTCCTAGAACTCTTATCGATTTGAGATGAATTCCCATCAAAATTTAACGCCACCTTGTGACTGATATCACAGTATTAGCCAACAACCGAATGAAATCGTTCCCTTTACACTCATCAATTCCACAAACATTTCCGGCTTCTTGATCAATTTATAAAATGTCGGGAATATATTCAGTACACCGAGATATTTTTCCTCATTCAGTACCGGTGTTAAATAGCTCTAAGCCAGCAGCTAATTAAAGCGTTCACTCTGTTGTAGTTACTTTGCGTACATTTCTGGCGTATTTTTCGAGGCGACACAACGATATTAAGTAACATATAATTGGACGGGATTACACACTTTCTAATAAGTGTCGATGGTAACGACTTATCTGGGATTCAAATGACGCCAATATTTTTAAAAGTTTCGTCAAAATTCACGTGATTTGTATTCGTTTGTAAAAGCTTATACCTACCATCTGTTTTTAAGAAGTACACGCTTAAATCATGTAACTAGATATTTTGAGGGATTTTACGGGAGAAACCTCCTTCTCAATCAGAGGCATGCTAGATATTGAGTCACAGAGCAGTAATGAAGCAAGTTCACCTGGCCCTGAGTTTCATCGTAGATCTGTGCACTTTCAATAGAACCGTAGGACAAGTGGAAGCTATCTGTTTATTAGAATGAACGTAGGCGCACTAGCTAGAATTCGCTACAGGATACCGATGTAAAATGCATAAGCTTACAACATAAGGAGGCTGACAGATTCATATTTTCAACAGAAAGTCAACAAATGTTTTGGAAATTTATATTAAAAATGCGTAATGGAATGATTATGGATGAAAGAAAGTGCAGTCATGTTCGTTCTTATTGCATCATTGAACAGCTGTCGGTTTCATCTTGACCACTTTGCTTAGCGTAGGCAATGAAGTATGTACTTGCATTTCGACCGTGGGAAAATGGGTGGGACTCAAATTTCTGACGTCACGTAGACCGCTGCAGAACGCAAAGCAATCTAGTGAATACGGACTTTTATGAACATCATACTGTGGTCACACATTCATTAGTGAGGACTCGTTAACGATGATATCAAGTTGACGTGTTATCTTAAATATTGAAGTGAGCTTTTTCCATAAGCGTTGGTTAGCAGGTTGCTAGTCGCATGCGGGGAAGTAAAACCCACTATTTCAATAGTCAATTGTGACCTCTTGACGTACGGAGTAGATTCGTGATCCACAACCGTAGCTCCACAGGTACCCATTGGCATCTGCAAATGAACTTAAAGGGGTCTGCTATGTGCCAACGGTTTGTTATAGTCGGTTATACTTGCTGACAGATTTCAGTGAATTCGGAAGTAAAACTAACCCATGCAATGGCAGAAACATCCCATTTAAACAGGCTTTTTGAAACTTCAAGCTGATTCCAAGGGGATTCGGGGAGTCACTAACAAGAGTCCGCGATTCTCCCCTCCTTGTCCCTCTGGATATTGTACGTATCAAAACGAAAGAAAATAAAATCAACACAAGATATTTGCAAAGGTATACCTTTGTTGGCAACACGAGTGACACAGCTGAGTCATTTTATATTCTGTCCGGACACTTTGATCGAGAAAAGTTTTCCTTTTCACGCCGGAACTTTTCTGTGTATAGCACCTGGACAACATTTGAATAAATGAAAACTGAACTTTTGTATGTATCAGTTACAAAATAGCCCATACGGGTACTCAAAATATCTCTATTTTTATAGAAGAATAAATTTGACGGACATTTTGTTTAAATAATTCAACTGGTTGGGAATGCGATAAATGAGGTCCAATCCCTACTGCGCAGCACCATTCATGCGTATCGATGACTTAACAACATTAAGGCATTTCCTGAAGTTTAAAAATATCGTTCTTAGAAGCGAACGTAGAGAAATACAGAAATAACCTACCGAAGCTTAGTTGCTTCTATGGTTTCCTCCTAGAATTCAATACACGACTTATGAAATGTTAGTATTTAAGAGTTAGAATTTTGCAATTGGCAACCGTATGGAGGCTTTTGCTGAGAGATATCACTCTAAGCAAAAGCAGAAACAAACTCTATTTCAAATACTCTTTTTAGTCCACGGGGTAACTGACTTTCGTGAGTGAAAATGTAGATAACCAGGGATTAAACACAAGACGATAAACACAGTCAACCGTCATACTTAAAATTTAGGTCTGTAAACAAAATATTCAGAGTATTATCTCGAAATATATATTATACGTTTTATATTTTCATATATCGGTGATAGAAAGACGGAGAAGGGTTGAAATATTTTAAAAAACCTCAAATTATCAAAGTAAATTAGGTATGCAGCTAGACTTAAAAATCGAGAAAGCGCGATGGCGCCCAATAGACATTGCGTGTAGTAAAAATGAAATGATCTGTCTGATAGGGTTTTATCAGATTGCGTTTATGGAAGGCTTGTCCGTGGTGTTGCATATGCAATTAGCATTTGCAGCCGCCTGTGTTCTACTTAAACATCCTAGGGGTGTGCGCCATAAGAATTTTTAGATAGAGGGTTGTTTTGTTTGATGGCATTTGATAACCTATTGAAGATAGGCCATGAGATGTTATACAGAGTACTTGTAGTTGAAATCACAGAGAACAGCCATTAAAAAGGTATCCAGTATTTAAGTTAATTGTAACATTACTTTGTCCCATCCCGCTGAAACTTAAAACGCATATACTTTAATATCTTGAAACAAAAATTTGCCCTTGATTGCCCCCACCCCTCCTTCATTTACAAGTGCGTGGCTGGTTCCCTTGTAATGCAAACGAATGTCAGCAACGTTTGGGCTGAATTTGAAAACATACAAGAGTGAGGTTTCCAGAAAAATTGATTAAAATAAATACAATAGCTATTCATTTGAGTGTGCATAAAGCTAGTATTCTGTTTACACGGAAATAAGTAGAAACTTTGCCTGTCATCAGACGTGCCTAAAACGAGACAGCGGCTACAGAAGCATAGACTACATGGTAAACATGTGGGATAACAAGAGTATAAATGCAAAGAAATTAGCAAAATGTACGTTCAATTTCTTTTATAGCCTATAAGCTACCACATACAGTTATTAAAAGGTACTCGTTTACGAAATGACCAAGATGTGAACGACTAAACATACCGTCACTTTTGAACCAACATTTCGTGCGCCATGACACTCGACGTAGATATTTTAACCGTTCAAAGTCATTCATTTATTCAAGCAACTTAATGAAATTAATGATATACTCTTTTCTTACATACATGAGAACATAATGATTGGTAAATTTTAAGCAAAATGCTAATGTAAACCTACCACTTGTTTAAGAAGTATCTCTAGAGCAAATTTCAATCTGGGATGAATTTCAGCCGCCATCCTCAGTGTGCAGTATTTAAAACTTTTTGTCCTACATATTGGCTAACTTTCAAGTTTCAAGAAACATTTTGATAATTGCTAACTTGAAACATCTCGAGCCCAATTATGTCATGTTTTTAAACCAATACTTCGGATATTAACTTCGGTTAAATGTTTACAATGTACTCGAGACAGTTGGCAGAATCCCATTGTTGTCCAAAAAGGTCTTAACTGACTTGTAAGCTGCTACTCGAAAACTCGTCTGTGTGCTTATCAAAAGTCCTGTTGATCGCTCGCTTGGATGAAATAATAATAACTGATAATTTAGCAGTCAACTGATGTTATCCATGTCCCTCGATTTGTCATTTGGTAAAATCTATTAACGTTTTCATCGTTGTCTGAGTGGCTACTTCTACTAACAATCAAATGACGGCCGATCCAGTCATAACAATACGCTCCAGGTTCCCCAAAGTTTCTCAAATCGCTTTCTAAGTGATGTTGGTACTGTTCCTGAAACGATTTTTAAATCCAATGGCGTGTATTTCCTTCTTCTTTGCTCCATTCACCGCTTTATTATTAAAAGGAGTACACGTTTTCATATAACGTATCTACGATTGAATGCTGCCATCTTGGATTAGCACCGTGACAGCGTTCTCGATTGCCGTGCTAGTTGAAACTGTTCTAGCTTTTGCGAGCGGAATAGTGACGTAATTATTAAAATGTCGCGCGCAATATTCCGCCTAGTGGAAATCCGGCTTAAGGGAGAGGAGTCTATCAGACGGAAAGTGTACGAAAACAGTCAAGCACCGACAAATCTGCATTCTTTCCTGAGTCGTTGAAAATAGCTAAGCTCTTTCAGTTTCATTTAAAAACGACGTTGACAAGGATTGAAGCCCACTATCTGTCGTTACAGTTTTTAAAGGCTGGGTATTGACCATAAATTGCAAGACTCTAAGCTTTTGTGACCACAAAAAAGTTTATGTGTGTGCATTGTTTCAAGTGTCGGGTACGAAAAAATGTAACAACTTTCAACATAAGACAATGAAACATTTGATGTAGATATCTTTATTCTCACAATAACATTAATTTCTGAGCTGAATCTTTCAGAGTTGTGGATTTAGTAAAGCAGTTGTCACAATCAAGCATCTGTCCCTATCCTTAGTATCTACAATTACCTCAGAGAAGTGAAATCTGAAGACTTTCTATTCCGGATTCATTCTTTCGAAAACTGCAGGAACAAAGAGTATGAACAACAAATCATAATTTTCAAAGTTATAACAGGGTATTTTATAAAGTCAGCTCCACTCTGATAAAAGCACTTGTCAATTATGCGATTCAAAGTTTTGATTGTTTGAATCCAGTTCTAAGCTGAACTGTATTTATAAGCGTTGTTGCAAAGTATCATACCTTCGTTGAGGATGCACAAAACCAAAGACCAAGAGTACATAGTTAAAATTTCGGCTGCGGTAGCTAGACAATTCTTGAAGAGGCTTCAGTGATACTTTTACATTCCCGCTAGACAATGAGTAAACCGAAGTCTTCATTTCAGATTGGATGGAAGTACCAACGCCACAATCGTTAGAATAACGGTAAACACGAGTTCTGTGTGCTAATACGGTGTTGTGAACAGTAATGTCTTTAATGTTCCATGATAAAGCTGTACAAGGTTTTCCTACAATACCCAATAGCAATGTTAACTTGATATTGACATGCCTCCATCTCAATTAATGGTTAAGCTAAGACTACTTGATATTGAGTAGCAAGTTAGTAGGAATTCCTGTTTTGTCTACGTGTTATTTAGTCTCGTGAAGTAGATCGTTTAAAACTGTGAACCATCCAGGAGTGCAACTAGAGGGAGGAAGGAGGGGAGGCCTCCCCTACCCTAATTTTTCTACCGAAAATTGTGCCCTCATCTTAAGCACAACAAGGAGGGAGGCCTTGCCCTTGAACGCAAGATGGTAAATGTTGGTCTTCATTTTTATGAGCCACTTGATTCTTAAGAAATCAGCGTTTTAAGCCTCAAATAATCCTCCAGTCGATTCTTAAATTTTTATGCTATGAATCTATAGTATTTTTTGTTAGAAATTAAGCTGTTAATTGTAGGTAGAGAAAAATTTATGTTAGACTTGTAGTGTAGAGAACAGGTTGATTTTCAATAAAACGAACTCCTACGACTTTGTCGCTTCATAAAAATTTATATGAGGAGATCTTGCCCTAATTCTGATAAAGCTCCCCTGCCCTCAAAAAGTTCTAGTTGCACCCCTGTCATCAATTATTGTTAACATTAACACCTTGTGTAATTTAACTATGACGTTACACTTTGAAGCAGAGCATGTTTCGAGTTCGTTTCCCTACGGGAAATGGGCACATACGGTCAACTCCTGCTAGGAACCGAGAAGGGGCTCTTAGTCCTATCATCTGCCACAGAATTAAAAGTTATCAGCCCTCAGACAATGTTTTCCTAAGGGAAGTTTTAAAATTTCTTATAGTTTTGACGATGATTTGCCAAACAGTTCTAAATGACATTAAAATTCATAGACTTCCCATAATCATGAGTGTGTAAAGGTTCTCTTAGTTTGTTTTGTTGTGTTTAATGTTGGATAATTTTCCAATATGATACATATGGGCATTCATTGTTTGGCGTTTCTGTTCAGTACAAGATAAGAGTAAAATTATTGTTGCATTTCTTTTCGAAACTCCCCTGCCAGTTACAGGGCCGGCCTTAGATTAGTGTTTCGCACAAATACCTACCATGTACATAAAATAACAACTGCTTGTAAAACTGCAAGTTACGATTTTCACGAAAATCCTTACCTAGGATTCACCTAAACGTTTTTGACTAATGACAATTTTTAAAAAACTGAATAGGTTTCTTAAGTGACAATTTTCAAGTAAATAGGAGAAAGAAGACGATTTATTGAGACGCGAAAGTACCTTGCAAATGTTCAATTAACGAGCGTAAGAAGATGTTATTCACCTCAACTCACTGACGAATGAACCACTCGCACAATGTCTCTTCTCCATCTTGAGTTTCTAAGTTGCTCCCTGATAATTGGAGCTATCCTTTGGAGAAACGCAAAGGAAATTATAATGGAACTTTAAACATTTTTATATCTATATAAGCGGATTTGTATTATTGGGACTTCTGACCACAGTGGAAAAAATTTAAACTAATCATGCTTCTAGTAGTCGGTTATCACAATTTTAACTTCTAAGCGTTGAATATTAGTCAACAATGGTAATGAAATAACAATAATGAGTGAGGCACAGTCTCTTATCTATCTGTTGTCAATACCTTCAACCCATAATCTATGTATTTCTAGATTTCTGGCTCCATAATGGTTGCCGCACTTTTCCAAGTTGTTGTCGGATTCACGGGAATAATTGGGCTATTGCTGAGGTTCATTGGTCCCATAACCTCCAGCACAATCATTACTCTTGTTGGACTTCACCTGTATCCAGTGGCAGTCAAAAATGCAGGTAGGTCCGTCAAGCAGATTTTCACCATTTGTTACTTTAGGGTACATGGTTTAGCTGTTACTTACCATTCCGAAGTTACGAATAGACATAAGAACGGATAAAAGGTTAGTGGATTTGGATACGTTTTGGTACAATTTTTTACTAATGGAGCCATTTTAAATCTGGCTGCATAACCAATCAATACCTATGTTTGAAACGTACTCGCTGACAATGCCATTGACACCATTTGCAAAACAGCGAGGCATGAAAGAGCTTTACTTCCATCGCAATTTAAAATGCTCAAAGGAGGCGACATCGGAGGAGCGTCCCGGCCTGTAGGTAAAGAATGAATATAGTATATGTTCTCATTGATGACAGATTCTTTCCATGGTCCGCGAGAGCCGATCCTACTGGGAGGTTGAGCCTTCCTAATGGCTTGCTTCCCTTGCCAGTACCCTGAATTGAGGAACGTTTCACTTGGCATGTTTACGATAGTTTCAAAAGCGGACCTACTGCTCATCAAGAGTCCTTGATTACGAGATTGCCACTGACAGAGCTGGTGTTGATTGCCCCAACTATATTGGAAAGTAGTATTTTCTCTGGAAAAGAGAACAGAGAAATAATAAACAAAAAAGGAAATAGGAAAATAGATTCCAAGAGATTATCGGTTGAAAAATAAGCCAACCACTTTTGATAATATCTCAACGTTCCACTTTTGACTTGGCTGCACCGCCCCTGATATCTTGTGAACAAGGTTAACATATGAATCAGAATCATTATTCCATAAAATCTTATTAAACTTGAGAATGACTGAAAAGATTAGGTTCGCTTCGTTTCAAACCCCTTCTTCTCCCATAAGTTGCAAAACCGCTGGCAGTGCTATCTTTATTTGCGGTCGGAGAAATTCAACATACGTCAATAATCTCCAGTGTGGTACACCTAAGTGTATAAACTCATGTAATTTCACCCCGTGCATGATAGTCGGACATAAAGAAATTTACAAATAAATATACGAGCAGTTATCCTTTTAGTAAGTAATAAGGATTAACAGAATTTTAAAATAGTATTTATGATCATGCGTGGGCTTTGCTAAACCTCAGCCATGAAAGCCAAGCTAAAGCGCAAAAATTGGTAAGCAACACCTACCAGTAGACCAATTCATAAGTCAAGGCTACTAGATGTACATAGTAAATCACTACCATTTTTAAAATTCCTTTTCAGTTTCCCGGGGTATTGTTTACTACAATATTCAATGTGTATTGCAGTCGTTCAGCACCTAAACATGTATTTAATTATCTATCAAGAAGCAGACATCATCAACTCAACCACTTTTTTCCCTAAAGACAGCAACATCGTATCATCAATAATTATAATCAATAATTACCGAAATGTTAGAACGTGACCACTGCTTACGTGCATCTTTTCAGTTGTGCTTCCTTCATTCGGTCTTGATTATGTTTATGTAAAGTAATTCCCGAAAACCATCTCTTTTCTTCTCCAGGAACCAATTGGACAATTGCCAGCATGTAAGTATGAAGTAAAACCCGTTTTACTGTTTTCTGATCACGTCTTTTTTATTCGGTATTATAGAGAATATATAACTCCAGGCTCAAACGTATCACTGGTATGCCACGTGGATAAATCAATTACCCCAAAAAGCTTATCAGACTTCCTTTAAAACATTGGAATTTTTTAGGAACTTGCGTAACATCATTTACGTAGCTTGTTAAAGTGTAGGAGATTTCTTAAAAGTGCTTTACCCCTCTTTAAGATACAGTAGGCTCAAGGATCGCGAAATAGTATATGCCTTGACCAAAGTGTCAAAAGGTGGTCGTGTGTACGTTTTGCTATAAGGCCTAACACAGCTAATGTTTATGTAAGTTGCAGAATATAGGATTATGTGGGGGGGGAAATTATGATAATACGCGTGTTATTTTTAAACAGACCCTCGTATAGTCAACACAGAAGCAATAGAGGCAATCCCGAGGCCTTATATCCTGCGTATACACTTTTGTCTAAAGTGGATACTAATTCTGTAATTTTCTTTGTAAGCGGGTCAAAATTTTGTAGAATGAAGTGCAGGGTCACCGGACTCAGTCCAGTTTGTTGTTGGGGCAGAATCTAAGGAAAAGCGTACAGTTATAGTAAAATTGGTATCTGGCCATAATGCTTTACAGCTAAAAAGCACAAACGCATGTGGCACATACTAGAATAGAACAATAGTATACTCCTAATATCTGGGGAGGTAAGATAAAGGGATATTGACAATTTTACAAAAGCTGATAATCGGAGCAGTAGGAAAGACTAAAGATGGGTATGTCATAGTAAACAGCATGGTTCCAGCGGCAGTTCTATCAAGTATCAAGTTTCCTGTTATTCTCATTGCAAAAAGTAGAAAAAACGATCCTGTGCTTGATTCATTTTAATACATCACGGAGCTTCCGTATTCACAAAGGTGACCTCAGCTACGAAGTCAAACGACAAGAATATAACCAGCGAAATAGAATAATTTCCGAACCACGATTACAGGGGATGGAACGTCAATAAGGTGCCTAAGAGCAACAAACCATACTGAAACTAGATCGTTTGTTTAGCAAACTACAATGTTGGTAGGCAGATTTAATGCCTTGTATTATGTATGATGTAGTCTTTCTGCTACAAATGCGTCCGGTGAAATATCACGTCAGAATTGTTCTCTTACTTCTATAACCCTCTTTAGTACGGAGTAAACTGAACCCCCTCCAGCCAAACTTCTTTAAGTATCTCCGGAGTACATGGCAGAGAGTTTTGGTGACTTTCAATATTTGTCTAATGGAAAGGTATTGGCTAAATTTAGTAGTCAACTTCAAACCAGACCTCCAGATATTGCCAATTTCTCAAACATAATATGCTCAAAATTCAAATATTTTCTCAGATCCATTCTTACTAACACTGGAAGGAAGGGAATGAATACAACTACGAGTACCATTACGGGACCAAGATGAAATCAATTTCTTAATTAAGCTTTTTTGACAGTGATGAAAAACGCAAAACTGCAAAACGGTGCAGATTCTGGGGGGTTAATTAATACAGTTCTAATATTACCCAATATTAGCAGAAATAAATAGATCTTTAGATTTATATCATTGCTTTTGTATTGATTTTCAAGCAATCTCTCGACTAAGATTGTATCTGTAAGTAACTAAAAGGATTATACGCTGTATTAGGTATATTTTGATCACTTTCTAAAAC
>JAAAKM020000498.1:38486707-38527682 GCA_010016025.2 Alatinidae sp. Z8VKAUB7J3 | reverse complement strand
ACTTAATGCATAGGAATAACACTCTTTTACCTCCTCCTTAAACTTATTCAACGTAAAAATTAATTTAAACTCCCCGTACTAAATATACAGTGGCAGTGCCTACCGGAGGACTTAAGCTCCTCCATTTTTTTGCCAAATAATTGTTTGTTTTGAAAAGAATACTAGAGAAATGGAAAATATGTCACCACCGGGAATCGAATCCGTGATCCACGCTTTCGCGATGTGCGCTCCACCAACTAAGCTAGGCGACCTCCGATGTTAACATACTCTTTTTTTCTAGTCACCACATTAGCTCCCAATCATCCATCGGTGGACAGCGATATCCAACTCAACGCAATTGGAGACCAGCCTTTCTTCGGCATGCGACCTGACTAAGTAAGGACTGTTATCCGGCCCGTCATGGTGTCCAAAGCCCATTGAAGTTAGAAAGCATGGATTATGATGACATTTTCTATTTCTGTAGTGTTCTCTTTAAAACTGACATTTCAAATCCTCTCTTGTCGGTGATGCTAAATAATTGTTTCTCTGGAAAAGAGAGCAAAGAAAACACTAAAAGAAGAAGGAAAGCCAGAAAAGAAAAAAAGATGCTAAGTCTTCTATTAAGATCGAATAGGTTAATAAGAGAAATTTTTCATTATTTCTCAACCTCCCACTTCTGATTTGGTCACGCTACCAGGCAGACAACACCTCGCTTTAAATGGAAGCAACCAAGGCATAGTAAGTTATACTTGTTCCTGCGCTGTATAATCTTGGCATATCTAACTGCAACTCTGTCGTGATGGTTTTACAAGGCTGTGTGCAACTCGAGTAGGGACATATTACATAGAACCACAGAGCGAATTATTATCTCCACTGAAATGTCACACCTATTGGCTCGCAAAATGTGGAATAATACGTTTCCTCTGAACCAAACCTTTATAGCGAACACAAACTAAACGTTATAAAAGCTGTTGCTCAAAAGGTGAGTTTGCCTAACATGAAAAAATAAAAAGTAAATATTAATCGGTTTGTACCTTATTATTTTGCAATAAAACTAACTCCTAATAATACTCAAAATTTCATAGTAGTTAAGGTTAGAATCGGAATGATAGATTCCAATTGATGTTGTGTCTAAGGAACTATTTCACGGAGACAAGTTCCCCTCTAGATTTTCGGGACATTAATCCATAGATCAGAAGCAAAAGCCAAACCAAGGTCTCGTTATTTTGAACTTGTGTCAATACTACCTACACCGTTTAGTGAGCTGTAGTCCACGTGATAACACTCCTTCCGACCCAATTTAGGCTTGAAATGAGCTACAATTGCGTACAAAATAATGTAAACATTTACTAAATGACGATGAAAATGACCGGAATCATGGAAGATAAAGAAAAGGGGCTCCCGTTTGAGGTACTGCACGCTTTCTGCCCTTACTTCCTATCAAAAGGGAGTTGTGACATGCAAGTCACCGAAATGAAGAATTTCAAAACCCATCGTCAGGTGAAACGGGGATGAGGCCAGATTACATTAATTTACGCCCAAGATTGTAGTTCTTTATGTTACAAGCTGGTCTGAAGTCGTTATTAAATTTTAGGCCCCGAAAAGCAGATCATTTATGTTCTCAGCTTATTAAGATATGAATCCCTGAAGTAAAAATTGGTGCTGAAAATTATTACTTAAAAGGTAAAATCCTAGAATTTACTTATCCCAGCCATACAATGATCTCAAACTTTGGATTGTAGGTCAGCTAAAGTTACATCTGGTTGTGAGTAAATAATGTTTGCTTTAGGAAGTACTTGAAAATAGACGTCCGTACTAAAATCGTGGAATTTGCCAGAGTTCCTGCTTCGGAAACATGCTAGCAAATTATATTTATTTACTATTTACAAAATAGATTATTGCAATGTTATAATAGGACAATATAATCTACCCCTTCGGCTTTAACATCAACAACAACAAAATTAACCCTAAATTGTACCGGCAGCCAAATTTCACCACCCACTTAGATTCATTATACAGCAACATCCAACACATGTATCACATTTATATCGCTGTGTACTTGCATATTGTGAACCTGTACAGCTTGAACTGCGATGACACAAGGCCTCTTTCTTCGAATCAGTGAAATCCTTTACATTTTGAACTGCAACAGTATCAATCCTTATGTGACTGTATAGGAACACATTACGTTTCCGTTTATAAACTTTTATTTTTCTATTGTATCATACAGGTCGGTAGCCGCAGTGTCATACTATGTTCCGGTATCATCATGATCATCTGTGGAATATTTGGAAAATTTGGTGCTTTAGTCTCAACTATTCCAACTCCAGTAGTTGGCGGACTTTTCCTTGTTTTATTTGGTCTTATTGCATCAGTCGGAATTGCGAACCTTCAATCTGTAAACTTATTTAGTACAAGAAATATGACAATATTCGGCTGTGCGATAATGACAGGAATGGGTGTTCCGTACTGGTTGAAGTCTCAAAAAAGCACTATTAATACAGGTATGCAGGAATTACTCCCATTCCAAATTTGATGATTAAAAATTTATTCCATCCAATACCTTTAAACATGGCACTTTGGTAGGAAATTCAAATAAGATTTTTTCTGTCAAGTTTGCGTTGAATATCTCACGTCTTACAGAAACGATTGATAAGAAAGGAGTCTGTTATTACATCCCAGAAGTTACTTTAACATCTTTTAAATGTTAACAGTGCCAAGTTTTGGAGTGTCCTGCGCGAAATGTTTTGGAAAGTATTAATGCCGATGAGTAAATGTTACGTTTTTTTCCATGATATTAAGTTTAATATGCAAGTAGGCATTCAGCGAACAATATTTTACTTTTAATCCACTCTAAAAGCTATTATTATACATTTGGACAGAGCTTTTGAAAATAGCCTTTGTACGATCAGACGTTTTATTTACAAACTTTTTAACCATTGATTTCCAGCAAGCTTTGATTGTCTCTATGCTATGTATAACTATTCTAGGTTTCTAAATATTCTTACACTTGTCGACTCAGTCATTGCCATAGATGATACAGTTTTACCACGTCATGAGTCGTAATTTTTTTAAGCCTCCATTTGTCATTGTGTATATTCTATTTGCCATTTCGTAGGAAATCAGACCCTGGATCAAGTAATCACAGTACTGTTAACAACAGAGATAGCTGTGGGTGGACTGGTAGCAACTCTACTGGACAACACTGCACCAGGAAGCCCTGAAGAGAGAGGAATATCGAACACTCAGGTTTTGACAGAAGAAGAATCAATGGTTGCAAACACATGGCATGCCCCGGTGTCTTGCTATGATCTTCCCTTGCCACTGCAAAATCTGTTGAACAGGACTAGAGTAACAAAGTACATTCCGTTTTTGCCATACTATGATAAGGAAAATCTACTAAAAGCAGAGTGTTAAAGTGGTTGCAAATCGCTGAGGCAGTTATTACAAGGCTGTTCTTTCCAGACATAGGTACAATCCGTTAGGATTATAGGTTTTTTGCTTGCTCGAAAGATTTTATAACTTCAGCCGAAAATTCTCATAGAAAGGTATGCAATAACGTTAGGAAGTATGTAAGACAGAGATAGCTGTATTTTACAACTATTTTATAAAGTAGTTGCAATTTGTTGGCTCCTACCTTTCTCTATACACACGTTTCTAGCAAAGATTTAAGGCCAGGCCTTCAAGCCTGGAAACAATTTAATAAACATATGCAGTTTAAAAAGAGAATTTCAGATAGAATTATTTGACAAAGTAGTTACCATCTGAAAAGATGAAACATGTTAAACATGTCATTGTATTGTAGCACTACAGAACATGATACTGTCGCTAATCGAATTTAATCGGGCTTTATTTCTTAGTCTCCTCTTTTACTGAGTTATAGATACTAGGGAGTGTTAAACGAAGGAAGAACATAGCCTCGTCTCCATTACAATACAGATGATTGTTTCTTTCACGAAATTATCACTTTTCCAGGAAAGCGACCTTTCAAATAGATATTGAAGTTCTTTGCCTGGCGTTGTTTAACAGCGTTTATGCTCAACGCTAGTCATCGGAAACTATTAAAAACCTACTCAACTTGAACCAGAGTGAAAGTCGTGTACAGACTGCTTCCGAGAGGATCAAAACTAGTTATAAGCAGTCTCCAAGGATATATGGTCTGTCTATGACCTCCGGGACAAATCATATCCTGTACTAGCAATGCCGCCAATGATTTTACCTTCCATTCTGCCATCGTTAATGGGAAATCACTCTACACAATAGAGGGCTCGTTGCATTTCCCATCCATCGTCAGAACAATGAAAATTAAAGCTAGTGAAATTTATTGTCCGAGCGAGAGCGAGGACACTTACTACAGCCAAAATTGGTTCTCTGGGTGCTTCTAAATTTTCCCCCAAAAAATCTGCCACTCGCTCATTATGAGAGCCAGATATTTACAGATACGAGTTAGACATTGATTATCTTCTACAGAAAGTTGACCCAGCAAATATTTTGTATAGAAGCGTTTGGGAAGTTGACTTTCTGAACCAGATCTTTTTACTTCACTTATACCAAGTAATTGCGAATGAAACAAATAATTATGCAATTTATAAAGATCGAACAAATTTCAAGTCGACGACAAGCAAGGAAATTAAACTGCACATTCCGGTTCAAGGTTTGGATAAGAGCTGACTCAAAAAAGCTTAACCCTAGCTAACACAGGAGGGGAGGAGGCTAATAGGCCCCGCGGTTGTGAATATTGTTTAATAACATTAAAATGCTTTGTTCTAAGTTGCTGAAACTTTCTGACTTTCTTTCCGTAACTTTTATCTAGCAAATTTTAAGCAAGACACAAATTTGCCGTCACGCTTGGTCTTCTGGTCACGTGACCCTGATAAAAAATTGACCATGTATGGTGAAAAGTTTTAAAGGCCTACAACTTGAGAGATTTTTCATGAATTTGACATATATTCTGTAGAATGTCTATACTTCAGTTCTTAATACATTTCAAACTCATTGATACTAATTAAGATCTAATTAGCAGTAATCACGTGTAATTACCAGTTCTTTATGACGTCATATTTCGGTCCTTAAATATATAACTAATTTGTACCTAAAAATCCAACGGAGCGATCCCATATATATATAAACATGTATAAATGGTATCTAAAACAGATAGAAACACATGTTATTGCTTTAAAAGGTGTGCATTGAGTGAGACAAAATAAACATATTTTGTTTAAAGTTGTTTAGCTAAGATCGACTTCTCATCTTCACTGTTGATTCCGATGTTTTGCGTGAATACTTGTGTGTCTCAGGTATTTTGGGATAGCAAGTTATTCTAGAGTTTATAACAGTTTTTGAGGTACCTCCTGCTGCTTCCAGTACGTCGAATAAAGCGTAGCAACGAATATTCCGATCCTACTTGCATCTGGGAAACATTTTTTGACTGACTACCTTATCTTATAATATTTCATAATTTCAGATTTCATAATAAAGCTCTTAAATTCAACGTTAAAGGTCTTGAAGTATCTGAAACCTTGATATCAAAGCATCCAACCACGTTTTATAGCAATTATATATGTTCAAATAGCCGCAAATAGTTTCACACAGAAAATACTTCCATACGTATCTCTTCGAAGTCAGTCTTGTCAATAAATACTCATTTGCAAGTTTCTTGTAAGTACCGAAAAATCTTTTTGGAAAACAACCAAGACGTACGAGGTTCAGGCGAGTCCCGGCTTATCCGAGGATGAAATCGACCGCATGGTGAAGGACGCCGAAGCGCATGCGGAAGAAGATCACAAGATTCTGGAACTGGTATCCAGCCGCAATCAGTGTGACGCCATCATCCACTCGGTCAAGAAATCGATGAAGGAATACGGCGATCAACTTGATGCGGACGAAAAATCCAAGATCGAAGCGGCATTGCAGGACGCGGAAGGCGCTTTGAAATCCGACGATAAGGATGAGATCGACGCGAAAACACAGGCTTTGACCGAAGCGTCACACAAGCTGGCTGAGAAAATGTACCAGAATCAGCAAACGGATGAGCAACAACATGCTGGTGCGGATGCGGATGCGGGTGCAGGCACCGGAGCGGCGGGCGGTTCGTCTTCTGGCAACCGTGAGAAGACGGTTGAAGGCGATGTGGTTGACGCCGAATTTGAGGAAGTCAAAGACAAGAAATAATCCGGCTTTTTTGCAACCACACAGACGCAGCGCGGAGAACAGACGAAGCCGTTTCGGCTCGTCCATTCACGCGCTGCGTTTTAGCCATTATGTATTGGCCATAATGCAGTATCCAACATACAAACAATAATCGCTATGAATTTACAATCGTTTCATGCCCCGATTACAACCGAGAGCGACTCAACAAAGGCAAGGATGACCCATGGCTAAACGCGACTACTACGAAGTGCTCGGCGTTAGCCGGGATGCCGATGAAGCAACGCTCAAAAAAGCGTACCGCAAGCTCGCAATGAAGCATCATCCCGATCGAAATCCGGGCGATGCCAAATCGGAAGAACAGTTCAAGGAAGCCAAGGAAGCTTACGAGATATTGTCCGACTCGAACAAACGCGCGGCGTACGATCAATTCGGCCATGCCGGTGTGGATGCCAGTGCGGGCGGCGGAGCAGGCGCCGGCGCACAGGGCTTTGCCGATGCTTTCAGCGACATTTTCGGCGACATTTTCGGCGCGCGTGGTGGCGGACGTTCCAACGTACACCGTGGCTCGGACCTGCGCTACAGCCTGGAAATTTCACTGGAACAGGCCGCACACGGTGCGGAAACAAAAATCCGCATTCCCACCATGGATACCTGCGATACCTGTCATGGTGATGGCAGCAAGCCGGGCAGCAAGCCCAAAATTTGTCCGACCTGTAACGGCCACGGTCAAGTTAGAATGCAGCAAGGCTTTTTCTCCATTCAGCAGACCTGTCCAAAGTGTTATGGTAGCGGCAAGATTATCACTGATCCCTGCCCGACCTGCCAAGGGGCCGGACGCATCAAACGGCATAAAACCCTGAATGTCAAAATTCCAGCCGGTGTCGATGACGGTGATCGCATCCGGGTCAGCGGTGAAGGTGAAGCCGGCACCAACGGCGGGCCACCGGGCGATCTGTATGTCATCATCCACCTGTCGTCCCATCCCGTATTTCAGCGTGACGGCGATCACCTGCATTGCGAAATACCGATCAGTTTTACTACTGCCGCACTCGGTGGTGAAATTGAAATACCGACGCTGGAAGGTCATGCCAAAATCAAAGTGCCGGCGGAAACGCAAACGGGAAAAATCTTTCGATTGCGCAGCAAGGGTATTAAAGGCGTACGCAGTCACAACAAAGGCGATCTGTTATGCCATGTGATCGTGGAGACACCGGTCAAATTGACCTCGCGGCAGAAAGAACTGCTGGAAGAACTGGAAACCATCAGTCAAAAAGACAATTCCCGCCACAGTCCCCGGGCGAAATCGTGGATGGACAAGGTGCGGGAGTTTTTTTCGGACAAATAGCGTTTATCCGTCACGCAACCGCACTTTTCTAGCCGCTACAACGTAAAAGCTGGTGTTGCTAATTCGCAAATAGTGCACGGATTGCGTGCCGTCATACGAAGTTAATGATATAACGGAGAAATGACACAGAATGATGTCATTGGAAGCGTTATCATGATTAACTTCTATTCAATGGAGGTGGAATATGACGGCAACTACATCGGTAAACAAACATCAGTATGTTGAACGTGTGGTACCCTTTACCGCGGGTGACGGGCGCGAGCTGAACCTGATCAATGTTCGGGGTAAAACCGAGCCGCATAAAGGCCCGGTAATCGTGGTGCACGGTGCGGGGGTTCGCGCCAATATTTTCAGGGCGCCGGTCGAGACCAACTTTGTCGACGCATTGGTCGATTCGGGTTACGACGTCTGGCTGGAAAACTGGCGCGCCAGCATCGAGTTTGCACCGAATTTCTGGACACTCGACCAGGCAGCAGTCTACGACCATCCGCAGGCTGTCAAAACCATCTTGAATGAAACCGGTGCGGAGACGCTCAAGGCCGTGATTCACTGCCAGGGATCGACCAGTTTTACCATGTCTGCTGTCGCCGGCCTGGTGCCTGAAGTGACAACTATTGTATCCAACGCCGTGTCGCTGCATCCGGTGGTGCCTTCCTGGTCACGCGTCAAATTGAATTACCTGTTGCCGGCTGTCAAACTGCTGACACGTTACCTCAATCCGCACTGGGGCGTGGATGCGCCCAATTTCAGTGCCAAGTTCATTAATTTCTGGGTCAACCTGACACACCGTGAATGCGACAACGCGGTGTGTAAACATGTCAGCTTTACATACGGTTCCGGCTTTCCGGCGTTGTGGAGTCATGAGAACCTGGACGAAACAACGCACGAGTGGTTGAAAGAGGAATTCGCGGCCGTACCGCTGTTATTTTTTGATCAGATCCTGCGCGGCATCAAAAAGGGCAGTCTGGTCGCAATCGAAAACTTTTCCGAATTACCTGAAAATTTTACCGCGCAGCAGCCCGATACCGATGCGCGGTTTGCCTTTTTTGCCGGACGAAACAATCTGTGTTTTCTCGCCGAGAGTCAGCAAAAAACCTACGATTATTTTTCCAATCTGCGGAAAAACTTCCACACGTTGCATTTGATACCCGATTACGGCCACCTGGATATTTTCATGGGTAAAAACGCCGCACGGGATGTGTTTCCGCTTCTGCTTGCGGAACTGGAGAAATAGCTTTTTTGACAAGCTGTTGAAAGCACGGTATTCCTGTAACAACTTGTAGCAGCTGGTTACGAACTGAAATTTTGTGACGCGCGGGCGCTTATCGATACGAATCGTAATCGATAAGCGCCCGCATGCTGTGCTTCGCTATCGCGCTTAATTGTTTTTATCCAGCGCGGATTTGATATGCGGATAAACGTCTGTCACCGCATCTCTGCCGAAAATACAGTCGATATGCCCGTAGTCCGGGATGACAAACCGTGCGTAGTTATCCGGGCCGTTGACTTCAACCAGCTTATTGAAGGTGCGCTCGGTCGACTCCGGCAGATAGCTCGCATTTTCAGCACCGTGGATAAAGGTAATCGGAAGCTTGAGTTTATCCAGGTGCGGTAGATAGACATCCTTGCCTTCCGCATTGACGATGTGATCTTCGCGTGCGCACAACGCCAGGTGTTTGAAGATATCCACGTGGCACACACCGAACAATTCGTGCAGATTGTCATGCGTCAAGCGGTTCAACTGATCGTGCTCGTACAGCAGCGAATACATGAAGCTGATACGGTGACAGATGGCACTTGAACAACGTTCTTCCAGTTCGAAGTGCTGCAGGTTGAGCGCCTTGTCATAGAGCTTGTTCAGCCAGCTGCCTTTGTCGTCGGTATACGCCGTAATCGAGTCAACGCCAACAGCATCCAGCAGCGATGGAAGATGCAGACCGGCTTTAACACGTGCAGTTGATGATACGGTGTGATGCGGTCCTATCTGCGATGCGACAACGGAGCGCACATGTTGCAGGCCACCCATCATGGCCATAAAGAAGGTTGTCGAACCGACGCAATGGACAAATGCCTGAACGTCCGGGCTGCCTGTTGCATCCATAATAGTTTTAATTGCCGCCGGATAATCGTAACGCGCGATGTCGTCCAGCGTCCAGGACTGGCTTGCGCTGGGCAGATCGATACTGATGCGCAATTCCAGCAGCCAGCAATCGTAGCCCTGAGCATACAGATATTCCAGCAAATTGGTGTCGATGGTATCGGTGGAGAAAATTTTGCTGGATACGCCAGCGCCGTGCGCCATGAGCAGTGGGCCCTTCTTGCCGCCCTGATATCGGGTCAGACGCAACGGTACGCCGTCGCTGGCTTTAAAGTTGTAAACTTCCGGCGCACCAACGCGTAAGGCGCGTTTTTTACGCGGCGGCGCATCCGCATCAAGGTATTGCGGCGGAACCAGCACGCCACCGTAGATATGGTATAAATCGCCGGCGAAATAGAGACCGAAACGGGTTATCGCTTTCAAGCGCTCGGCGATTGTATCGGCACCGATGGCGTCGATGGTTGTTATCTGACGCAGGAAATCGATCGGCTGGATATACAATATGCCACGGCCCACGACCTTGCCGGAAGTGTCGTTACCTTCGTAAATGGTAGTGTACATGATGGTGGTGTCAGGCCAGACATCGATACCAAAATCGTCGTGAATGATTTTAAAGCCGTCGAAATACCAGCTTTTGCCTTCTTCCGAATGCATTTCAAATCGGTATTTCATGTATTCCTGGCCGACCCGATCCGGGTCACGCGCAAACAGATTGAATACACCGTTGGTCGCGGTTAACGGGCTGGGCGACAGTGCTGGTGCGACGACAGTGCCGACCATGCCGCCGCTGTATTCGCCGTTTTCCGCAATCAATGCGTCCAGATCGTAAACACTTACCGTCAATGTAAATTCGATGATGTTACCGTCTTCCTTGCCGGAGCGCATAGCGGTTTCAAAATCACCGTGATCGGCCCACCAGCCGCGCATGGTTTCGGTAAAACGCACGCCTACGGTGGTAGGTTCCGCTTCACGCGGTTGCGACAGACTGGTGAAGTCGTAGCTGTAACCTTCCGCTTCGGCCATCAGTTCCATACTGCGTTCGGCCAACGCGGAAATCGTCAGTAACGGGTTGACGCCGAGGGAACGCGATAAAACACTGCCGTCGACAGCGTAAAGGCCTTCATGCACCGTCGTGCCGGTTGTGCCGTTGTACACCCGCCCGCGGTGATCCACCACGCCACTTTCAGCATCCTTACCCATACAGCTGCCGCCGAGTGGGTGTACGGTAATCAGACTGTTGCTGAGTGCTTCCGTCCACAGCGGGTTGGGAACATAGGTGCCGCCGTTGGCGGCGGTCACCTTCTCCATGAATTCGTTGTCGCGCTTAAAAATCGGTTTGTCGCCGACCCCTGGCCATTCGACGTTGAGCATGTTGTTGTTCAATACCATGCGGCCGTCGGAATCGTCATGACTCATGATCAGATAAACCTGGGTGTTGTTCACCGCCCCGTGATAGGCGCCGCGCACCAGACTGTCCAGAACGCGCGCGTGTTCGCCGATTTCATCTTTCCAGCCGCCGTCGGTGTCGGTGCCGATAGTGCCCGCCGCGGCCGACAGCAAGCCGGGCAGGATACTGCTGAGCGCACCGGGCAGGCTGCCTTCTTCGAGTATCAACCCCTGTTCGAGATCTTCGGTGTCCCGATCGTCGATCATGGTCGTGATACAGGGGCCGACCGGATCGATTTTACCGACCGGGTGATTGCCAAATCCGACGGCATTGATGACAACGTCATTATTGTACCCATAACCGAGCACGTCGCCGTTGGATGAAAAATGCTCGCCGACCTTATCCGATAACGGCAAACCTTTTTCTTTCGAGCGCAGCAAAATCTCGGTGGTGCCTAATGTCCCCGCGCCGAGAAAAATCTGTTTGCAGCGAATGATCAGTCCCGGCGCATCGAATGCTTCCCGTCCGACATCACGGATCTGGCAATGCACCAGCCAGTCGTCGCCGTCTTTTTCTATCCAGTTCACCGCAATCTGGGTGAAGATTGTCACGCCGTTGTTCCAGGCGTCCGGCAGGTAGTTCATTAATGTGGTATTTTTAGAACCGTAATTACAGCCCGACACGCAATCGCCGCAGTAGGTACAGGCCGGCTGGTGTACACCGGCTTCGTTGATCCGGTCCTTAAAGGTGACGTTAATCGGCGGTAGCGACAGCGGCCGGTTCACGCCTTTGGCGGAATTTTTCTGCGCTTCTATTTTGGGGAGTACCGGTACGCCGTCCTGGCCGTCCGGGTATGGATTGGCACCGAGCATTTTGAATGCACGGTCGTAGCAAGCCGTCAGCCGGTCTCGGTCCTGGCGAATTTCATCGGGCCAGCGCGGGTCTTCAAACACCCGGTCGTCCGCCTTTAGCGAGACGTTGGCGTTGATCAGCGACGTGCCGCCAAGTCCGCAGCCGACCATTACATTCATGTCTTTATGCGCATACAGATTGAACATGCCGGTCCAATCGCCAATATGCTTATCGTGGAGATTGATTTGAAATTCCTTACCGGCTTCAAACAGGGTGTCCGGATATTCACCGGGTTGAATCTCGCGGCCCCGTTCCAGCAGGCAGACGTCCAGTTTGCTGCCGTCACTGCGCCGCATTCTTCCCAAACGCGACGCGGCAATACCGCCGCCATAACCTGAACCAATTACAATGGCATCATAACGTTCTTTAATCTGGGATCGAGGTGTAGCTAGGCGTTTCATTGGTCATCTCCTTAAGCAGTTAGACATCGAATGAAATCAGCGCATGCGGCAAACAAGAGTATGTGCCGGCTGCTGAGCATCGTACAATAGTAATTGCAAAATGGATTTTTAACAAATGAATTCATATTGTGCACCATTTGGTCAAGGCGGCGAAAATAAGACGGACAACGTTATCTGACGCACCGTTTGGCGTAATGAGGTATTGCGCATGCAACAACGGATAATGAAGCCCTTTGATTCACAAATGTTCGCTAAACCGGTAACAACGGCGATTGCCCGCTTTGCCGGCATGATATTGAGCGGATGCAGCGCGGTGACACCAGACCGGTCGCACCGCATCAGATACACCGTTGTCAAAATCCACGGAACTGGAAGACAGGGGTGTGCGACGCTACGGTGATTTCCCATGTGCGGGAATTGAGCGATAATAATCAGTTCTGACAGATTTTCAAAAATGGTGATCCTTTATGCAATCGCGTACCAACACATTTCAAATAAAAACACTGCTGGTTGTCAGTTTAATCGCGTTTCCCGCAATGCTTCAGGCCAATCCTGTGGCATGTTTTAACGCCAATGTCGGTAATTTCTGTATGGAACTCTTTGAGCGACAGACACCCGTGACGGTTGCCAATTTCAGGAATTATGTCGACAGCGGTGCGTACACACAAAGTTTTTTTCACCGCAGCGTCCCCGGTTTTGTCATTCAGGGGGGTGGTTTCAAAGTGACCGCCGGCGATGCGGGAGCGAATTTTTCCGTGGTTGAAACGTTCGATCCGATTATAAATGAATTCGGAATTTCCAATACACGCGGCACGGTGGCCATGGCTAAACTGGGTGGCGACCCGGATAGCGCAACCAGCCAGTGGTTTGTCAATCTGGCCGATAATTCAGCGAACCTTGACGCTCAGAATGGAGGATTTACCGTATTTGCCGGCATGTTGTTTCAAGGTATGACGCTATTCGACGATATTGCTGCGCTACAGCGGTTCGATTTCGGCAACACAGTATTAGGCGGCGCATTATCGAGTACGCCGTTGATGAATTTTGATGTCACGCAAACCCCGCAAGTGGAAAATTTTATCGTTATCAACAATGTTACGATACATGACGTCACCGGCGTCTTTGACGCCGGTGACGTCCGTTTTGCGGTGGATGCCGGCGACAGCGGGCTATTCGAGGTGCGCTTGCAACTGGTTGCTACAGCGCCTGACTTTGTATTTGAGCTTGATCTGGAAAACATCATCCCATTGTCATCGCTCCCGGAGAACAGAGCGATATTTTCCGCACAGGCGGGTATGTTAACCATTCCCTCCGTGATTATCGATGAGGCGACTATTGTCAATAATGTCGTGCTGTCACTGACCGACCCGGCCACTTTTCAATTTATCCTGGTAAGCTTTGAATAAACATGCGTGTTCGCCTGGAAGCAGTCGATCGCTATTTGATTGATGGTGACAGAATACGTGAATACAATCGGGAGATTAATCCGTCGTTATCGTGTTGGTTTAGATATCGCCAGCTTAATTCGCATTGAAACCGATACGGTTTTACCGGCTTTATTGGTTCAAAACGGATGTGATGAGGGATGTTACAGGTGGATTGATATGCGACGAATAAGCGATGCCGGGCTTACGCACTCAGATGACACATTCGCGCTCACCGTTTTATGCAACACCCGTTCGTAACCGGACGACGCCCAAAGCGACCAGAGCCAGCAGAATCAGCGTGGTGGTGCTGGGTTCCGGGATTCGGTTAGGTTCCTGGGCTCGGTTAAATTCCAGGATTTGGCTGGGTTGCGAGATCAGTAGCATGCGCTCAGCTTGTCTGTTGCGGTCAACAGAGACGGTGAGCGTGGATTCCAAAAACAGAAAATTGCTCATGTTGCATGGGTAGCCACTGGTTTGGCCGGTGTTTCGCAATGTAACATCCAGTATGCCGTCGTTAAGCAGCGAACTCCATCCGCTTGAAATCGTCGCAATATACGTTACACCGCCGAAGTTGATAACCTGTGATCTAAACGATTCGACGTCAAAAATCAGTTCAACGGATTCGGCTGCCGCGTCTGTGCATTCATCCTTGAACGAGAGCGTTATTGCGGCACTGGTAATGGTGTCGGTCAATGGGTCAAATCCATATATACCCGTCCAGAATAAGCCATCGCCATCCTGATCGGCTACAATGTTGTGACTGAAATGATACGACTGATTGTTATCTACAGCGGCGAGCGGATTCGGATTTGGATCGTAGGTATCGGAAAACTGCATGACGGCAGTGTTTGCACCCGCACCTGTTACCGTAAACATTGCCACGAAAATTACAGCACAAGTCTGATGCATCATTACGAGCAGAAACGTTCTCATAAACTGTAACTTGATGAAATGAATAATAGATAGTAACGACGCTTCTTGGACGTTCTTGAAACGATCGGCTTCGTCTGTAACCACTCCACCGACCGTTGAAGGCTGCTTAACATTTAGGAGAATGTTAGTTCGTACTGTATGCGATATGGGCGGGGAAAAAAATTGTACTGAAGTACACAATTGATGTCGGTGCGGCTGTTGAAACACACCAGGATGAGCATGAAAGGTGTTGGGTATTCTTGAAATCTTACGCCATTCGATTCCGTTCGAGCCAACCCGGCGCGAACTGCGCGGCACTCAGATCATAGCGCGGGCGGACATTTGGAGATTGAAAGCAAGCAGAGAGATTACCATTTGAGGGTAATCTTTGTGGCATCGGAAGCAATAACAACTGCCAGAACACCGCTACCGTTTACCACGGCTGTTTGCGATTTACCGTGTATGTTAATGTGAGTTTGCATACCTGCAGGCATACCGAGTACGTATAATTTACGCAGGTTTTGAGGCGATATCGGGTTTTCGGTATTAATGACAATTTCACGGTTGCTGGCATTTTGTGCAAAAACAATAATGCTCTGATCGGTGGTCAAACCTTTTGCATTGTTTGCTTCAATGGTGATCGGCCTGGGTGCGTCTCGGCGTGGTGCGTTCAAACTCGGTGATAACGTCACGAGAAATTCGTCGACCAGACGCGGTGCGCCGGGCTGGATTTCGATACGCCACATGGCGTTATCAAACCAGGGTTGGGATGACGCGCCAGCGGAAAAGTTTTCACCGTCGAGAATACTATCGTCGCCATCTGATTCCACATAATATTGATAATCCGGCCCACCAATCAGGCGGATTTTGGCGTCAGCCGGGTAAATCCGGTCGATACGCAAAAAACCGGGGTCGTTGCGCACGACAACAAGTGCATCAGTCGTTTCGGCAATGCCGTTAGCAGACTGCCCCTTTAATACCCGCGCCTGATTGACCAGCGGGCGATTAACCGTATGCAACAGCCATTTTTTAGTGTATTCGGGCTGTGTGCTTTCAATTCGGTCGTAGATAACAAGCCGGTCTTCGTGCGCAAGATACAATAAATCGCGTTCAACCTTGCGTACCTTGCCGCCGCGCCCGCCCTGATCGTGTGCCGGTGTATTATAAGCATGGGTTAAATCCGATGCGATATAGGTATACTCGCCCTCAACAGTATTGAACTGATTGATTTTTCCGCCGGAATAATAATTGCCGCTATCCAGATTTTTTACCCAATCGCCGACATTTTGTACGGCGCTGCCGGTAGGTAGAATGATACGTTGCCCACCGTCAGCCACATTGTTTTTGAAAAAACGGTTCGGCTGAACTTTCTCGCCCGGCCTTAATACCAGCAGCGAGTTTTTCGCTACCGTGCGGATCGAATAGTTAAGCCGGTTGGGACCGGTATAGTCGCCATACACGCTGCTGTTTACCGCCAGCGGCGCACCCTTGAAAACAGTAAAATGCCCGGCGTCATAATGTCCGTGGTGAGTAAATGTATGCCCGGCGCGAAAGCTGATAAAAGTGGCGGCTGGCGACCAGTCCGAACGGATGTAAGCCTGATTCATGCCACCGCGGCCGAATAAATCCGCGCGCGGCAACTGGATATCGAGAAACGCCAGACTGGCATTCCCTTTTCCCGTTTCTTTCGGCAATGAAAACGCCGGATTGATCAGTGTCGGGTCGTTAAACAAACGTATACCCCAGCGGTATCCCATGTAATAGCTTTCTCTTCCGTGCAACTGTTGCAGATAACGCGAGTAATCCGAAAAAACCGGGTCGCGGGTAGTCTGTGCAATGAGGTCGATGACACGCCGCGTCTCATCTTTCAAATCAACCCGGGAGCCTTCGTCGCCGAGATTTTCGATGCGATTATCGGGACGGGTGGCATAAATATGCCAGAGTCCGATGCGTCTGAGCAGCGTCAGTATCCGTTCCTGATGCCGAGCTTCGGTCAAACCGTTGATATAGGCGCTGGCCGCGAGACTGACGAATAACGCGCGGTTCTGTATCCAATAATTGTAGCCTTCCGGCCAGGCCTCGGTAATTTCGAGCGCGCGAATCAGGTCGAGAAAATGGCCTTGAGCGCGTGCAACAAGATTCTGTACATGCTGATTACCGTTGTCGGGGTTGAGTGTGACAGCTGTGATCCACGCCATGGCGGCGAGCGAGGCGCGACCGTGCCAGAGTGAGGGTGATGGATCGTCAAGTAGGCGTAAATAGTCCTGCAACGCCTGCTCTATTTTTGTTTCGATAACGGCGCGATCTTCCGCGCGCATGCCGGAGGAACCGGCGGCCAGATCGTAGGCTAACGCCAGCTCCCAGCCGTTACCATAGGCACCGTTGGCATTGGGCGTTTGCAATTCAAATGTCTTGAGCAGTGCGGTCAACTGCGCCGCTTCCTGCGGATCACCGCTGCTGACCCAGCATGCCGCACGTGTCAATAAATGCTGTGTCGGGACGCAGGGATCGAAATCGATGATACCGTGCTGCTGAAACAGCGCGATACGTTTTGTTAACAGATCGGGGGGGCCCTGCCCCGTCCATCCGGTCAGTTCGGGCAGCAGTATGCGCGGATGTTGCACACGTATCCGTCCGTCAAGAATATGGTCCGCGAAGCGTGCCTTCGGCGCTACGGCGTCAACCAGCCAGGGCGCGTCAACCGGACTTTTCTCAATTGCTTTGACAACCAGTTGATGCGGTGTGAGTTGAAAAGCCTTCAATGCGGCAATCGCAACGACGATCACAGCAATATGTGCAAGTACGCCGATGACGATCAGATAACCGGTCAAGAAACGTTGAATAATGTGCAATTTCCGCATATGTGCCGCATGTGTATCGAGAACAAAAAAGCCGTGCCGACAAGAATTACCTATTCGCTCGGTGCTGTCAATAGACTACCGATCGGCAGCCGGTCAGTTGTTTATCAACCGAATGGAACTCTAGTGAAGCGACGATCTATAACTGTAATTAGCCTGTAAATGACGAAATGAAAGGATTTGCAGCTGTTAAAATAGTTCCATGGTCGATCGCTACGAATAAGTGTGATCTTTCGATAGCTTTTGATAGCCTTTCAGCACCACCATTGACGGATTCTTGAACGACGGATTACTTGACATGACAAAACGCATATTGATGATTGCCTATCATTATCCGCCCATACTAGGTAGTAGCGGTGTTCAGCGGACGCTCAAATTTGCCCGGTATCTTCCCGAGTTTGGCTGGGAGCCGATTATTCTGACCGTTCACCCCAGAGCCTATCCCAACATCGACGCGGAATACACCGATGACAAGCAGATAAAAATCTGCCGCGCGTTTGCGTTGGATACCGCCCGACATCTGTCGCTCCTGCAACGCTATCCGCGCCTGTTGGCGCTGCCGGATCGCTGGTCTTCGTGGACGTTGGGTGCGATACCGGCAGGATTGTCTTTGATCAAAAAATATAAACCGGATGTGATCTGGTCAACCTATCCGGTGGCAACGGCACATTTGATCGGTTATTGCCTGCATCGCATAAGCCGGATTCCATGGATCAGCGATTTCAGGGATCCAATGGTGGATCCGGAATTTCCATCGGAACCGTTGTTGCGCCGTGCCTACCAGTGGATCGACAAAAAGGCGGTTTATCACAGTCGCCGTGTGGTGTTGACAACGCCAAACGCGACCCGGGACTATCAAACGCGATATCCTGAATTGCCCGCGTCAAAGTTTATCTGTATCGAGAACGGGTACGACGAGGAGATTTTCACCCGGATCGAAAAAAAATCCGATGTTGCAGTTACCAGGCAACAGCAGCCGTTCGTGTTACTGCATAGCGGCATTATTTACAGTTCCGAACGGGATCCGGTTCAGTTTTTTGAAGCGCTTGCGCTGTTGCGCGATCAAGGGTCGATCAGCGATGAAAATTTGAAGGTGATCTTGCGCGCGACATTTAACGACGATTACATTTCGACGCTGATCAGGCAATACAAGCTGACTGACATTGTCTTTCTGGCACCGCCGATCAACTACGAAGACGCCTTGTCCGAAATGTTAACGGTCGATGGATTGCTGATTATTCAGGCTGCCAATTGCAACAGCCAGATTCCGGCAAAACTGTATGAATATGTACGTGCACGCAGGCCGATTCTGGCGCTGACGGACGCCGGCGGTGATACGGCGATGAAATTGTCTGATCTGGGTATCGATTCGATTGCGCAACTCGATTCGAAAACGGATATCGCGCAAAAATTGCTGCGATTCATTCAGTCGGGTAAAGCACAACCGTCACCAACCATTCCAATGGAAAAAATACTCCTCAACTCAAGAAGCTCACGCACTAAAGAATTGGTGACGGTACTGGCGTCGGCAACAACAGATTTAGACCAATCATGAAAGTAAGTTTTTTCGCTATTGCTATTCCTGTTTTGGTATTCATTTCAGTCTGGTTGCCCGAGATTGCACATTATCACGTTAAGACCGCGCCCGTATCAAATGCCGAAATTGAGTCATTACGACAAACACCTTCGGATGCCGTGATGCGTGCGTCAACTGAACTGAGTTTGGGAATCGGTGTTGATGTACCCGATAATCAGCTTGTTCAATTAGCCGACATGCTTTTGGAAGGCAGGCTTGCCTTACCGGGCTATGAAACCGTGGCGATACAACTCCCCTTTGATGCCAGTGATCTGGATAAAGGTTTGTCGACATGGCAGTTAATGTTTGCCAGTCTGGTGGCACCCGAAATACTGATAAAAGCCTATCATATTACACAAAACGAACGGTATTTCGATCTTGCGCGCGCAATGATTCTGGCCTGGGCCGAATATGAAAGAAATGCGTTGCTGCCAAGAGGTTTTTTGTGGAACGATCACGCCATTGCCGCACGATCGACGGTGCTGAGTAAATTCTGGGCAATTTATCGTGCACGAGACGATTTCAAATCAGACGAAGCGCGTCTGATTTTGCAATTTGTATTTCGTGATGCGGAAATGCTGGCTAAACCGGCGCATTTTACTGCCGCAACCAATCACGGTATCATGCAGAATCTGGCGTTGCTCAACGTCGCTACAGTTTTCCCCTCCTTGCCGCAAACGAAAAAATACCTTCAAATCGCGTACCAACGGTTGCAGGATCAAATGGCGTTCTATATCGGTAACGAAGGCGTAGTACTCGAACATTCGGCCGGTTATCATGAGCACGGTATTATTCTGCTGGATAAGGTATTTCGATACCTCAGGTTTAACGATATGGCATTGCCGATAGACTGGATGCAGAAATATAACCAGGGAAAACAGTTTTTAGCCCAGATTCGCCGACCCGACGGTACTTTGCCGTTGTATGGTAATACCTTGAGTAAATCAATCTACACGGAACCGTTGTATACGCCTACATACGACAGGTTCGAAGCACTGTATCCCGTCTCGGGCTACAGCGTCTGGTGGCGTGATTTTCAATCGGCCCGGTCGATTTACCCGTACAGCCAAACAGTACTGGCATGGTCGCATTTTCCCGGACATGGACATAAACTGGCTGACGAAATGAGCCTGTTGATTTGGGCGGACGGTCAGGATTGGATCAGCAATACCGGTTACTGGCCCTACGGGGTATCCGGCCGCCAGCATGTCAGTTCGTGGGAAGGGTCAAATGCGCCACACCTGGTGGATGAAGCGGAAAACAGCACACGTACTACGCAACAGCTCGGTTATCTGGCGCAGCGTGAACTGGCATTCAATCATCTGCGCAGGGACGGACCGGACGGTTTTACCGCGCACCGGCAAGTGATCCATGCTGGCCCGGATTTATGGATTGTTGTCGACTCGACAACCGATCCGCTCAATCGCAGCACCACGACAACATGGACGTTCGCGAGTGATTTGTCAGCGGATAGCGGAAACTGGCCGCAACAAATTCTATTGGACAAGCCCGGTTTTTCCTGTCTGTCGGCCTCATTTGACAGCTCGGTGGATGCCACGTTTATGCGTTATCACGGCAGCATGGATCCGTTCGCCGGGTGGATGGTGACTGAAATCAGTCAACCTGTTGCGGCACCTTCGATGATGATAACGCGGCCAGCGCAAGATACGTGGTCCGTGGCGGTTTTTGCGCTGGGGAAAGACTGCCGGGAGAAAATCGCACAACCGCCGACAATGTTGCGCTGGAACGGTCCCGAATCATGGCGTCTCGCGTTAAATCTTGACGGCAATGAAATTCGATTTGAACGCGACGGCCATTCACTGGCAACGGTCGATGCGGCACAAGCAATCAGTCGGTTCACCCTGTCATCTGTAAATCAGGAAGCAATCGTAACTGAACAAAATGAAATCAACAACGCATTTGGTCAGGTGACGGAAAAATACCCGAGATACAACCCCGATTTGATTCATTACCGGGTAAAAATCAGCATCGCTTTGATTATACTGCTAAGCGCACAACTGCTGTTTTTCTGGGGATACACCCGTATGAAATGGCCGTACAAGAGCTTCATACAAATGCTGGGTAGTGTGATGTGGGTAATTCTGGGCTGCTATTTATATTTTATTTATTTCAAGACTTAAATCTGGCTTACGTAACTCAGTCGGATTGGTTCTGATTGAGTGAGAGCTAAGATTAAAGAAAAATCGTATTTTGTTCGTACAATGTTTTTCTGACATGTGTTTCGCTAACCGGGAGCCAGATTTTTGAGAGATATACTCGTTACCGCTATCGTATTTGGTGCGTTGCCATTTGTTCTGACTCGAACGCATCTTGGTATTCTACTCTGGTCATGGATTGGATACATGAGTCCGCACCGGCTTGGCTGGGGATTTGCATATTCTTTTCCATTCGCGCAAGTCATTGCTATCGCCACTTTTTGTTCACTGATTTTTTCCAAGAAAAAGCTAGAGTTTTTCTGGTCGCCAATTATTGGTTGGTTGCTGTTTTTTAATCTCTGGATGGTTTTTACTACACTTTTTTCTTTGCAGCCAGAGGATTCGTGGCCACAACTCATAAAAGTAATGAAAATACAATTAATTATTTTTCTGACGATTTGGGTTATGGGCGATAGAGAAAAAATTCATAGTCTTGTCTGGATTATTGTCATTTCGATTGGATTTTATGGTGTCAAAGGAGGTGTATTTACTATTACGGGTGGCGGAGGAGCACATGTGCTGGGCCCCATGGGTACGTTTATTGCTGGAAATACGGAAATTGGGCTGGCGCTGGTCATGGTGTTGCCGTTGGTGTGGTATCTCTATTTGAATGCCAATAAAACATGGGGGCGGTTAATATTTCTATGTGCCATGTTTCTGATTGCAATCGGCATATTAGGTACTCAATCACGAGGCGCACTGCTGGCGATAGTAGCGGTTTCTGGATTTTTATGGTTGAAAAGTAGAAAAAAAGGCTTGTTGTTTTTTTTACTGCTATTACTGATTCCATATTTTTACATGTTCATGCCGGAGGATTATGTACCAAAGAGGGCATTAGATTGTCTCATCGTATATGCTAAAATATAGTTTAAAATGCAGGAATGGCTGCCAAAGTATTTCTTATAGTACGTGATCTGGTAGGAACTGCAATGCGCAGCTTCTCAAGGTGTTGTGTAGCTACTAGCTATCAATGCTCAATTGATCTAATTCTGAACGACTGTTAAAAAGTACAACTCTTTTCTTCCTTTAGAAATTCCTCGAAGCTATCTTCCCAAAATCGCTAAAGTTTTGTGGTATTCAACTTTCATAAGTTAGATTTTTTCTCTGAATGCATAAATTTATCCGATAATTACAGTCATCTCAGCTACAGAAAAAAATTGTAGCAATAATATGGGCAAGTTTTGGAACGTTTTAGTGTATTGGCTGACCTTGAAATAATACCTTAAAATGATACCCAACAAAGGAACAGCTATCTAACATCACACAAAAAAGGGTGCCTACGATACGTTATTAATAGTACGTAATATTAACTCCGAAGAAGGAAAAAGAATTCCGTTCTAACCATATTAAAATTGTGCACAACAAAAAAATTGACGTCATCAAAATCCATATTTTAAAAACTTTTAAATGAAAGTCATTACTCTTCAATATTTTGCTAAAAAGTTCTAGTCTGTAACATATTCCTATCAAAAGTAAAAATGAAGCTAATATCGCATCCCTCTTGAGCCAATTAGGAAGCTCTTATATGTAGAACGCCACGAAGGAAACCAAAATTTTAACAACGTTTCGTCTTTTCTTGAAGACTTCGTCAGGTTTATGTACAAAAGAGGTTACAACGTTACATTGAACATAAACCTGACCAAGTCTTGAAAAAAAGACGAAACGTTGTCAAAATTTTAGTTTCCTTCTTGGCGTTCCACATATAGTTATTCACCATAATAGGAAGCTCTTGAAAGTTCAATTATCATACGTAATAACTGGATGCTGCACCTCTGGTCACAAATAGATTAATTCTTACAAAATTCTCAAGCTGTTGAGTCCATGCAGGCACATTCCTTGTAATTGAAATCCAGGATTATGTGATATGTCCCTGTTTCAAATAGGGAAAAGGATAATACGGTATAGTGTTTGAGGTATTTGAGTTTAATACAAAAATAAACATGTAAAGGAGCCACGTAACAGGCCAAAAAATAGAACACACAGGTGATACTAATCAGGAACGGGTAGGGGGTTACAATTTATTTAGCTAAGCATAATCAATTTATTAGACCGCTTTTCTTAAGCCAAAACAGACTTTTAAGTGTTGTAACCAATACAGTACGTTACTCTGTAAAAGAGTGTAAAATTTAAGAGCCTTTTTGTAATACAAAATTTTACAAACCTGAAAAACAGCGATAAGCTTGCAAAATGGTCTGCCTGTTTTATTGGACTATATCGAGAATCAAACGAATGTTTACATTTCTGACAGTGATGGGAGAACCTCTACTACTTTCTTGTCTATTTCTTATTAGAATATTTAAATCTCACTCCGTAATTCAATTCAGTTTGAGGATTTTAATTGCCTTCTCACTCCAATACAACTTTCTATTATATCATCACTGGAAACGTTTATCACCAAATATCTCCTAGGAAATCGACTTCGTGCAAAATTAAAATGAAATGTCAAAATGTGCTGTCAAATCTTTATTCATATAAAATCATCGACAAAGACACAATCAACAAGGAAATTTGGTCAGTGTGGGCATATTGAAGATCTAAAGTAGTGACAAGCGATGCCCAACTGATGAATGAGATTCCTAGATCTTATCATACGGAGAATGAACTTGAATTTTTCAACACTGTCTGCAAAAACCAGGTGGGAAGAAATCAAATGGTTTCTTAAGACAACCTTATCTTCATATAAACAAAGAACAGCCAGCCAGAAGTACAAAATACGAGATTGTGAACAATGATAGGGATGAAAGAGATGGCGAACTACAGAGTAAACATGACGTATACATAGATTTTATTAATTATTAATACTCTCAATTCTACAGAGTTAATGGATTCTGACCCTCATATAACGAGGCTGTGGAAAGTCCCTAATTTGAGAGACATGGAACAACGCAGTTATTGTAGTGGATAACTCAAGACAGTATATTGTAAAGGTGTTTTGAACACAATGGTATTACTTTGACATTTCTGATTGAAATATATCCAAAATTGTCAGAGTTTGGTGGACATATCCGAAATTTTAATTTAAAAATGCTAAAAAATCTCTTTTACTCTCTCCTTTATAACACGCAATGCTTTCATAGGAGAAGAACATCTCCGATGCACAGTGACTGACTGGCTCTTCAAACCGGCCTGGCCGACAGTTTGGTATTCATTCATTATTATTATTGTTATCATTATTATTATTATTTCAAATGTAGCAAAGCTGTTGCTAAAGAGATACAAAGCTCCAAAGAAGATCGAGTTACTAACACCTTAACTTCACAAGTCTTTATCGTGAAGCTCTACTCCACGAATGTTTTTCTTCGCACTTAAAAATCTGGCTCAAAGCTCTTTACTAGCTGCCAACAAAAATTTAAAACTTCACCTGCCGCTATCACAACAACTCTCTTCCAGCTCTAAAGAACTTGCAGTTGTGGAAACAAACAACAGATAGGCAGTGTTTTTCTTGTCTTGAGCCTCAAAAGCTTCAACATGTAGTTTCTGGCTGCCCTAACCATCTCCGTCAAGGCAGATGAAATTGGAGGCATGATTCGGTTTTAAAGTCTATTGCTGATTTTTTTCGTTCTTGTAACCAAGACCTATACATTTATTGTGACTTAAAATATTATCCGTCTCCCACTATTATATCTGGAGAAGAATTACGACCGGACATGATTATTAAGAACAATAATTCTTAAATATTGTCGAACTTACAGTGGGCTTTGAAACTGATTTAAATTGAACTATGATCAATAATCAGTAAAATAAAGTCCATTATGCAACGAATTACGGTAGAGAAATTGATTATACTTTTAGTAACCTTAGTTTAAGTACGATAGGTGGAACGGAACTGAAAGCAAAGCATTCTTATCAACGTTAAGCAATCTATCAATCACTAACAAAAATTATATGTTGTAAAAGATATTACTGTGTACAATTGGTACCATGTTTTTCATTTTCTATAAATGAAGTAAGGAATGGACACAACCAGATCTCTTAACTTGGCAGACATATACTATAATAGTTTTTGTATACCTTTTATAAGAAAGTACTGGAAGTGTATAAAGATAATGGTAATAGATTGAAGTATAGAAAACAAAAATATCATAATTAAAATCAGGGTCAACATCATTTTAACTGTAATTTTCGTCTTAAAGATCCAATGACAAACAAGTCTCCTTAGAATTCAAAGACCCTTTTTATAACCTTAATAGGGTTCAGGGTTACAGTTATTATTATCATCGAGATGAGAGGATTTGAAATATTAGTTTTGAAAAGAACACTAGAAAAATGGAAAAGCATGTCACCACCAGGCATCGAGCTCGTGACCCTAGGCGCAGAGAGGCTGGTCTCCAGTTGCGTTGAACGGCGAAGTCGATGCTTAATTCAAAGTAGTTACAAATATTTTTATTCGACAGGCTGCAAATTGTTATTTGCCAGATGTCCATATACCTAATCTGCAAAGATGCCAGCAACACACTTCTACAATAAATTTAAACATGCAACTGTTCGTACGTTATCAACAATTAGACCCTTCGCATTTTCTTTTATGAGCAGGGCTGTCAGAAAAGAGTCCATATGGACACAAGCATTCATGTATCTCTCCATGTCAGCGTGTGGGCTCTTAAGAATTTGAATCAGAGTCCTTTAATTCTTTTAGAACCCAAAGAAATCCAAATTGATATACACTTTTTTGTTATTCTCTTATTTTGATATTTTTGGTTATTGTTCAGGCGTTTGTTTGCCTCAGTGATTTCAATTTAAGCTTTTATCAGTATCCTTAATCCTAGCTTTACTGTTGTCACCTGCAGTTTGACGATCTTGGTCGATACTCTGTCTGTTTCTGTAGCTACGTTTATCCTACAAAGTCTTAAGAGCCACTAGGGAAGAATATCTTAAAAAACTAATATTCTGTTTAAATAATTAATCAATTAAAATATATTACTTGTTTATATGATGTTTTTTTTAATAGCTCTTGTTGCGCAAGCGCAGTTACAAACCGGGAACGCGTAGCGATCACGATCGTCAGATTGCGGGTTGATAACAAATTTAGCAAATTCCGCTGGTATAACTTTTTGGCAATCAAACATTTTAATTATCTAATCAATTATCACACATTTACCAACTTAAAATATGTTTCACAGTTTTCAGACTGTTGTAAACGTATGATGTCCTTGCGCTGCCTTGCTTCAGTTACAAACTAGTACTCCCACACACAGCGGGCAGGTAAGCGTGGCTGACTCAGTGCTTCTGTCTTCCGTCTACTACAGACATATAATATGTAAAAGTTGGTTATCACGCGGTAGGCTGTAAAAATGTGCGAACAGGTCGAAACTTTACAAGACAGCAGTATATGTAAATGTCAAATTAGTTTCATAAAAGTTTTATGCTTATTACAGTAAACAAAAATGAACATTATTGTACTTGTCATACTTACATTTCGTGTACCATGTCCATCCCATTAAAACTACCAAGAGAGCATTCAGTTATACGATTGTGACTCATGTCTCTGAATAGTTAAGGAAAGAAGCATAATGTAGCCTGCTATAAAACGGATCACAAAGTATGGAGCACTGAACAGTGTGGTGTTCTGCTGAAACTTGACATTGTGACCAGAATGAAGTATTAAAGCAAGTACCTCAAAGAAAGGAGTGTAAACATTGCTGATCCTAATGGCACCAGATACATGGTTTTCAAAGCACAACTTCATTCATTTTATGTTTTAGCACGACATCAACTTAAGTTATGTAATCTCATCTATGTCTGCATTTTGTTGTAACTTGTATTCTGTTTTATTCCTTAGGCATAAATAGTCTCTCTGATGTATGTACTCATTACCTTTGTAGATCGACTGACAAGAATTGGCGAAAAACTTTTCGGTCAATATGAATTGCCTGCTGTATTGTGTTTCAAAGTTCTGCAATACCAATAACACATAGCTTTCTCTTTTTTTATCAAGCTAAGCAAAAGAAAAGAAACGCATTGCAGAAGTAGAAATTCTGCCCTTAGAAACCTCGACAGTGAGTTAATGAACCTTCATTGAAGAACGGGAACAAGTTAAAGCTATTGATAAACATTGAACTCCTTATTCTGTTCTTAACGTTTATTCAAAGTATATAACTCAACAAAGTGCCATCCATTTCATAAGCCTTGAGAAAGCTGGACATTGTATCCCTACTTATATCACCATTCAGATGAAACATGCACGCAAATTCACTACAGAAATAATAATAGTCAGTTGAATTTTCAACATGTTTAACATTTGAACTTCAAAGCAAATGAAAGTATAAAATTATCCAAACACTCATCAACACAAACATGAGTCTTTAAAAACACAAACGTTTTAACTGAAGTTCCATACATCAGAGATATAATACGTAAGCGAGTCTGTACTTTAAAATGTCCTTGACATGGCCTGCACGCTTATTTAGGCTCGTCAGATAAAACACTATGCTTTAGACTAGAAGCCTTGAAATACTAAAATGGGAACAATTCTAAAACAGCGACTTAGAGTGATAATACGCTTTGTTTAATAAAAACAATTGGAATAGGCAACTTTTAGAATGTTTACCGCCATTTTCAAAAAAGGCTTCAAAATTTCATAGGGAACAACGTCCAGAATGGCATCAAGAAGCTATAAGCTATGCTCATCTACATAACTACGTGCTATAACGTAAGGAAGGACCTTAATGTAGTATTCGATCTAACACATTTTTATAAATATATTTTCTATTTGACAATTTTGGGAAAGATGAAAAAAATCGAAAAGAGAGGCATCGACTACAAAAATACCATAAAATATATTTAATAATAGGGATGATTTGTTATTTCTTTGAAGCCCCTTAATCACAATATCATCATTGATTCTAAGGATATGGGCTGGACCTTTGACTCGCAGTATGAATTTCAACGCCTTTAGTTTGATGATAGTTAAGGAATTTTGTGAATGTAGCTAAAGGCATGACATGACAACTGTCAAGTAAAGTAAATAAAAGACGATGCTTTTATAGATCACAATCCTTATCTCTGTACAGAAACTTCACGTTTATAGAGAATTAGAGGATGTGGAAACTGGAAAGCAATAATTAGACTCCTATATTTATGCATGCTATTATCATTACTAAATTTAAAATCTGCGATTGGTCAATTAAATAAAAATGTTTCTTAGTTCCTTGATTTAATATTTTTACTTACAAGTATCTCATGTTGCGCATAACTCTTAAAGGAGAGACGTGCAATTTTCGAAATCTGTTCCAAGCAATACTCCTACAGAGAGACAAAAATTACAAAAAGCATAGATAAAAATACAATCAACATCTATTAAAACATCTTTACGACTATTTTGTCTAATTGTTAGACAAAACGTGATGAATCAATCAAAATATTTCAAATTTATATTATGGTCAACAACCATTTGAATACAATAAGTTTCACTTCTCCATTTTCCACTTTAGGTGCTCCCTAGCGATTGTGGCAGAAATTGCGACTATTTCTGTTTCTTACCAACCGAAACTTTGATTCCCGGTAACACTTTTTCACTTTATGGCAAGTCTGCGTACATCAATTATTACCATCTTTCATCTCATACTTTCTTCTTCAGACTAATTGTTATCGTCTTTTCTATTTTCTGAACAACATGCAATTATTGATCCCAAAGGCGCGCTTGCTTAATTATAACTTTATGTCTCTAAGCTTTGGTCTCGGGTGTCCTAAATTTGACACTGAAGATAACCATAGGATGATTATTACCTGATCTAAATGACGTACGGTATAGGAGCGAGAACAGATATATTAATGTAAATTTGGAATGTGGGATGTGCCTTAACAGGGCACAAAGAAGTTCTGTAAAGGAGAGCACTCATGGTCAATATGTTTTTAAAATTTTCGTCCTAAAAAGAAGTTCTATTTATCCAGTTAAGGGTAATGCGAGTTTTGATTTGATAAGGCACATCCTAGTGAAAGCAGCTTAGATTATGCATAGTTATAAATGCAGTGATGTATCCCACCTGATTAATCAAATAAGCTCATTTTCCAGAGAGCCTACTTGTATTAGAGTAAGTCACACGAAAAGAATTCAAGCAAGGTTTTCATTAAATAAGTTTCTCCTTCAATATTTTCGGGTACATTAATTTGCAGCATTAATGATCACTATTTAATTAGATTAGTCGTTCAAGGGTTTGAGCAAAAATATTGCTCCTGTATTAATTGAAATATAACCTGCAATCCTAAATTTTAAATAAGATTAGTGCGAATGACTTACAAGCTTTGCAGTTCCAACAATCCCTTAAACGTTTCATCATGAAAAGCCTCCGTCATTTCCATATCGATCATACTTCTTTAAATGGAAGATAAATACAATGCTATTGTAGAAAAATGGAGCTAAGTGACAGAATCCTTTCAATAAATGCATAGTAGTAATTTGCCCGTTGCTTCATGACAATTTTTAAAATAACAACAAGAGAATAAACTTTATGGGCTCTCAAAACTTCATATCGATTTCTATGAACAGTTATTACAACTTAGTTTGCTTATTTTGCACACGTAACTGCTGACGAATTTGCAACAGTGATATTAAATTGAGAAGCTTGGAGAGATAGAGATACAGCTGGAGTCGACTGGGCGCGAGTAACTCGCTTGATCTTATTCGATTTCGATTGTTAGGTTTGAAGTCTAAATATGGGCAACGCACGAACGAACGTAGTCGGCAAAACAATTTAAAAGGTCGGTTAACTATCTTGAACAAATGACATCACAATTACACACCCCCACCTCCCCGTTGGTATTAATATATGGTTGACATGTACCTTAAACAGTATATGAACACCTTTTTTAGTTAATTGTATTCTTTATTTTTATACTGGTGTGTCACACTTTTATTATGTATTAGATGTGATGTTGTGGACAGCTAAAGAAAAGTCATCAACTTATGTGTATGCCATCAAACTATTTGAAGTTCTCGATATCTAAAGGATTTCCACATCACTGTGTTGATAATGTATAGAGAATTGTCTGATCAAAATAGTATTCAATCTACTCTAAGGAATGATGCAGATACTTTGCACTACATGATTTTATTAAATGATAAACATTTCGCAGGGGGTCCATCATACCCTCGCCTTCTCAAAGCCCATGTTTTTATCTCAGTTTTCTCATTTCATTACATCGCTTTGTTCAAAGACAAGATTATTTTCCTGCCAGGGAAAGCTTTTCGAAAGAAAGTTGAGTACTTTGCAGTATATTCTGACTTCAATACTTACAACTCTCTTGTAGCCTTGAAAGTAGTCAAAACACCTCGAGTTAGACTTGCTATTGATCCACCAAATAATGAGCTGTGGGAATACAAACAAGATTGCAAGTTGTAAGACATTCATTAAAATTTCGAAGGATGATAGAAATATACTGAATTACAAGATAATGGGGGGGTGTAATTGTTTGGCACTGTTTGTGAGCAAGCTTACAGAATTTTGGAAAACATAGAAAAATGTTTATTTCCTCGCAATCAATCAGCCACGGGTAGTTGGTAGAAAGGACACTCCCTTATCTAACTGTAGGACTGTAGGACAACTGTAGGTATAACATGGGGCGGGGGGGGGGGGACGTTTCCTTGATTAGTACGGCTAGTAGGCCGCGGCTACGTACTTCTTTTTATAATGTTTTAACGACTGGACGTATTGTCGTGAAATTTGTTGACTTTGCCTAACTTTAACCGAATATCCTTTTAACAGATAAATTTTTTTCAAAAAGTTTTACATTTTGTTAGTTGCCAATTTAGTGAAATGATTTAATTGATAAAAATTACAATTTTTATTCAAAGCAATGAAGTGTCTGTTGTATTTAACCAAATTTGAAGACATTCGAAGCATCGATTTCGAAGACTTTTCAGAAGACATATTCGAATTTTCGAATATGTAGAAAGTAGAAATAAGTCATAAAAAGTGGCTTTAGTTAAAGCACTGCAACTTTTTCTTTGGGTTTTAATATGTTAATCTAGAAAAAAAATTCCATTCTAACAACACCAAATACAGTAACAATACAGATAATTATCTTTCTCACGATATTGTCACAGTCATTCAGAAATGGGAGGTTTCACAGTCTTTGTCTAGCGATATGTCACCTTTTTGTGTGTTACAACTTATACTTGACGTTAATTGTCCGTGATTGGTTCGTCTTCGATACTCGTATTTTGGTGGGCCAAATATCAAACGTTTTTAATTTGTTCGAGGTTCACCAAAATTTTTCTGGACTATTAATGCCATTCCATGTTATGTACAGGTGACAAAATTACGTTCGGTAACAATTCGAAGGGAATCTCCTGATTTGATCAGCAAAGAGATTAATGCAAATTTCGAAGGCCGCGCTTCGAAAGCCAGATTTGTAAAAAGCGGAATTACTTGAAAGCTGAAACCATTGATCTATAATTTTAAACAAGTGATATTTATTGACGAACTTAAATTTTTAACCGCTTAACTTATAGGGACAACATGTCGAAGGACCAGTAAGAAACAATATCTATCAGCTGTTGTAGATAAAGTTACATTAATCTCCTCAATTCGAGAAAATTCAACGTATGAATATCCTTCTCCAAAATGTACTTCTACTCGTTACTATTAATAAGAATGTTAAGTCTATCATTAACCACGCACGTTTTAACATACATAATAGACAGAGCAAAAATTACAGCGGTTTCATAGCCAGTTAAGCGAATCTTGGAGGAATACTGCAATAAAATGGAACATTCGAACCATGACCCTAAGTTAACTTACATCCTCTGAACCCTGTCATGCCCTGGCACTTTATCCAACATATTGAGCAACTCCCGTATTGAAGTAAAGTATCTACAAGACAAAGTAAACCCATCTTTAGAAAGAGTACATGATGGTGTACCTCTAAGATGCCTGCCAAGGAATAGAGGTGCTACTATCAATACAACAAATACGTTTGTTGTCACCCCCATATTACATCTATGTTTATGCTCAAGATTCGCTATCCTCTATCTTTAAATGCAAATGTAACTAGTTGACGTCAAATTAACAAAACCAAGCTGACGTCAAATTTATTGACTCAATGAACCTCAGTGTCTAATCGAGGTCAGAAAAGAGATATTGTTAGAAAGAATCACTGATATCTGAAAAAGATAAGGGGAGAGAATTCGCCCATCTTTGACCATGAAAATAGGCGGATGATAATGCCAGTGAACTATGATAAACTCATTCAGTTTAGTGGATTGAAGTTTGCAGTAAGAAAACTATGAAATTAAAAGTAACATCCCTCCTGAAAAGTATTAAAAGTAACATCCCTCTTGAAAAGTATTAAAAGTAACATCCCTCCTGAAAAGTATTAAAAGTAACATCCCGCCTGAAAAGTATTAAAAGTAACATCCCTCCTGAAAAGTATTAAAAGTAACATTCCTCCTACTTATTGTGCTGGTTATAATCTCAAAATCTTAATCTTGCGAAATGATAGAGACTCAAGACATGATAAATTCTACCATCAGAAACCTGTATTATTTGACATAAAATGTAAACCTTAAAGGCAAGGTTTAGGAAAGGCTAAAATATAGTGCCTGAACTTGCATAATTAAATCTTTCTCACTATAGATAAGAGATAGTCCTAAAAAATAGCTTAAACGTCATGGTTGCAATCATGATTGGATATGTGGAGTAACATTATTAAACAACTATAATATTAACACGACTAGGAATGAGGCTGTAGATATCTAGCAGCTTAATCTGGAACAAATAACGGAGGATAATAATGTCATTAAGTTTCTCTGTCTAACAAATTTTGGTTCAAAATCTATGAAAATTATAATTGTCACAAAATAGAAAGAAACCCTAACAATTTGGATTGTCCTCTTCCATCATACGTCAACGCCCTTCTAGCGGAGTTTTCAAAATACATTGATCTTTTTGCACTCACAATGAGACGTACAAGGCAATATTCGAACTGATGTGAAGAAGGCGAGGGACACAGAAAGATGTTAAAAGTTCCTTAAGGGTATCACAGCTTTTTATCTTAGATAGTGATGATAATTAATATGATGTGATGATGACAATTATGAAGTATGTATTACTCGATTAGCTAAGTACTGTTTGTACTCTTTTGTATTTTATGATATTGTATTGTTGTTGTGGTGTCATTGTTGTTACAGTAAGTTTTTAATTTGCTTGTAATATGATGTATTTGCATGAGAGAATAGTATAGGCCCTTTAAAAATTATTCCCGTAAGCCTATATTTAGTGTGTTGTACACCAGACGGAACTCTCATTGCGCTATGCTTCGTAATACTCTGCCTTGTAGAAGTTTCAGAATCTTCTAACGATGGTTCAATGGTCTATGAACCGGCCATAACGTTTGTGCAATTTTTAGATATACCTAAAGTAAGTTGTCGCACATATACTGATCTTTTCACTTATATTATTGAAATTCACAACACTAACATTTCCTTTCAAAAAACACATAAATATGTTAAACATTTTACTATTGTTGTAAGTTTATTAAAACTTTGAATGTCGACTTAACCCAATTATGTGTCCTCTTCGTAATGCAGTATTTAAATTCTGTGTCATAAAGAACCTGTACAGATTGTTTGTTTATGTTGAAATTTCAAACGATTCCCTAAAACGTCTTTCATTTTAAGCATCGAGCAGTCCCTTTCCCAATGTCAACACCACGTGTATATTTTGCACGTATGTTTGCTTGTTTTAAGCAAAAGACATGAATTGATGCTCCTATATGTTCTAACCAATACCTTGATCTTTCACTTTTTGCTTCCTTTTATACATGCGCCTCTGTAGCACACAAGTAATGGCGATACTTGAGCTTTTTTTTACCTATATTTAAAATATTCTTACGGTTTTAAGAACAGTAAATAATAGTTCACAACCAGAAAGAACACAACTCTTTTAAAAATCTTAAAAATTTAAAACTTTAATTTCATGTAGAAATTTAATTTCATGTAGAAATTTAATTTCATGTAGAAATTAGTTGTTTCTATAATTGTAGTTTGGTCGCCTAGGCTAGTCACTTTTTTATTTTTCTTTCCTTCTACAGTTATTCTTTGAGGGAGATGAAGAACCAATGTAATTAGGAAAGCTCCTGTATATCGTTATTATTATTATTATTATTATTATTATTATTATTATTATTACTATTATTAATCCAATGACGTTAAATAAACTTCTGAGGAATTAATACAAGGCTACCTCATCTCCGGCTGATTTCGTAGACTCCTATGAGTTACATCAAATCGCTTGGTCTGATGTCTATGTTTAAATTTATCAATACGAGGTTTCTAGTCTTGTTGTCGTTCTCAAATTGACTGAACAATAATTGATAATTATTATTATCCATTGCAGAAATACCATGATTGCAAGCAACGAAAGCTTTAACCTAAGCACCTTGGGTTTAAGTCGGAGAAAACTAGGATTTGGTCTTAACAAACATTTTCCCCATAATTTTGCGCTTTTGTGTGAATTTTCTCTTTTCCAGCGCTTGCATTTAACTCTTACTATTGATATTAAGTAAGCCCCAGGTTCAAGTCTCGTAGTTCAAGTCTCGTAGAAATTAATTTGTTGCATGTCGTAATTTCTGAGCACTATATGTGCTCAGTATTAAATTTGTGAAATTGGATTATACATAACAAGTATTCTCAAGATAATTGTTGATATTTGTAACTCATTCTTTGTTAATTGCACAACCGCTTTTAGAATGATGCTATCCAAATCATTTTCCTTGAGATATTTTTAGTATCGCTAACACAAAGGTAGCAGAGCTTGGCAAATTTTTCGCAATGTGTCGTATTTGCTACTCCTTTTCGTTATTCTGTCTCATGATATTCGTGTACAAGGTAACTGTAAACGCAATAATCTTGTGTACACCGTGTTAATTATATCACACCTCTTGCGAAACTAGAAAACAGGTGTGTTTGCCTGATTGTTTTCATGGCGCAAAGTTATTTTACTTTCGATAGTCGGCGTAAACAAATACATGTGTTTTCTATTCTGTTAATGAAGCTATTCGAAAAAAATCTTGTAATAGATGAATAAGTATGTCAATTTTGTGTATTGTTCTGTAATGAAACTTGCCTTCCCTTTCCTCTTTCTTATTGTAAAGTATTTGACTATTATCCTATTTGAGACGATCAGGCAAGGATTCTTCAAACAATAGCTTTTCCTTGAATATATTTCGTGGCCCTTTGTTCTGTGTACCACAAAAATATTTATAAGCAATGGCATACATTCTCGTCATTCGCGCATCTAATATGAATTCTGCACAAAAAAATTGGGCAAAGATTCCTTATGTTATTATTGCTTATAAAATAGCAGTTACTATAAAATTTAATAAATTGACAATTAACTGTTTGTAAAACAGTCTGCAACTTTCGTGCCTTATTTTATAGGCAAAAGGCAGTAAGGAAAACTACATTTGCTTTGGGGAGGGGAGGGGGAAGGGTGTGTATCGATGAAGGCTGACTACGTGTCTTATGGCCATCAAGAAATAAAATGTGTTCCATTTCTCGCAGAAGGTGAAAGGGGTGTTTTGTATTTGAATGTGTACTGTATTCATAAATGTGTTGCCCATATACCAATATCACATACTGTCATATTATCTTGGTTATATAGGTTTGATTTGGATTTTCAGTAACTTTAAAGAGTTTACAAGAACTACTTTGAAAAGAAAAGGTCTAGGGGACGATCAACCAGGAGATGAAATGATCTAAACTGGGAAGATGTGACTCGGGCACTCTAGACAGCCGAACGGATAGCAAAAGACGGAGCAAAATGGAGAAGTGTTGTTAACTCATTGTGTGCAAGGATCTCATTAGGATTAGGATTAAGTGGGTCAGTCAAGTCAAAACCAAGTTATATAGCTAACCTTTTCAACTGTTTCCCAGTGGGAAACTAGTTTGTGTTGCAACAATCTCTTAAATACTACAACTTTTTCTCCTATTCAGTAGATGAATTCACACATGGACCGTAACTTGGAATAGATATTTTAAAATAAGTCTCGGGGAATCTTACAGATAGGTAGTACAGCCCTTTTTAGCACTTTTGCTGTCAATACCTCTTTCTGAATCATTCTAGACCTTTTTTATGTAACATGGAATGAGTACGTTTCTGTTTGTATCTACTCCGTGGACAGTTAATACTTTAAGATCGGTAAAGGTTGTGTGGATTTTAGAACAGTATTCAATAACGCGTTATAGGGGAATGATCGGCTACTCTTTTTAGCCAAGTGATGTTTTCTCTAGCAAAATGAACTAAAAATTGCACTAAAACAAGAAATAAAATAGGAACAAAGAGCTTCATGTCATCACTTAAAAGTCAGAAGATTATAAGGTCTTCCTATGAATATAAAAAAGAACCCCTAATTTTTCATTTTCTCAGTCTCCCACTTTTGATTAAGTGGCGCCATCCCTGATAAATATTATTATGTTTTAAATACATCTTAGAGGAATCAAAAAGTATGTCCCCTCGGGGACAATACTGTTGTGGATTTGCAAGACGACCTTGCACATTTGTGTCAATTGTTAATTTGACTATCTTTGGTACTTCGTTAGGCAGCAGAGGATGTGCAAAACGTTTGACCTACTACAAACATTGACGTAGAGAAAACTATGGAAGAAACGACTTGAATATCAGATTGTAATTGCAAATCTTGGCGCTTGGTGGGAATGGCCTGATCTAAAAGATCTGTTTGCTGCATTACAACAATTGGTCTTTCAATGCCAGCTGCAGAAGAATGTTTGGGATTTAAAAGCGAGTCTTTCATTATAATTGAGTTTCCCTCCTCAATTCTCCCAAAGTAACAATAAGAGCCTTCTTTAATTTCCCAGAATACAAACTGTAACACCAGTGAAGAGTTGAGACCTTCACTCAATCTGTGTTTAAATTGGTACCAGAGGTAAGCCCAGATACTCTTCAAAATCTTCCAATCAAAGCGAAATATTCAGCTAAGGTATATACTAGATAATTTTGTAACCTTTCAATTAGCTTTGAATTGTGTAAGACGGAGTCAAATAATTTTCTCTGTTGTGGCCAGGTCTCTTATCTTAAAGGGTGAATTGAAACACCGGATGAAATCTGTCAGTAGAAAATAGTTCAATAAAACTAAAAGAGATTTATTCGTAATTATTTATTCGTAAGAGTAAGTAGATTTAGTCGTCAAATTCATAATGCGGAAAAATAAGCGCTTTTAACTAAACAGCAACCAACGTATGCAAATATATTTTCAGGATTAATACTTTCAGTAGGTAACTTAACGCCCAAGAGGTCCTAATTGGGCCGGCTACAATAAGTCTTTACGCATTCCAGTGAATATACCTATGCCCTGTGGAGCATTTACAAAAATGAAACGATTGTTACCCATGGTTTCAGATTGAGAGTTAACCGTGTTGGTATTTTACTCAACACAAGGGTTATAAACTGCCCAACACAAATCCTTCCAGTCATGTATTGTTATATTGAGGTTTTTTAATCATTTGCTAGCGTGATCTAATTTGGCAAAGTAGGAACGTAAGTATGTGGGCCAACATCAACAGAACCACCAGAAACAAATCAAAAGTTTAGTAATTTCTTGGAAGTGTAACAAAGAAACTTCGTCTTAAGTCCTAAAAACTAACAAACACTTTAATGTTTTTGCTTTATTTGATAAACTAATGACGATACCATTGCACGCGACGTCTATAGAGATTAAGTCATGATTTCTCATCTGCTTCTTCAGCTGCATGACCTTATCATTCTATTTGGATTGAAGTATTAACAACAAACAACTTCCTTCTGGAATTCTTTATCAAGAGTAAGAAGGTATTTACACAGCTGGTGCTTTAGCAATTCTTGTGTAAACACTTAAACATCATAAAATCACCAATTAAGATGCTAAATTGCTAACCAAGCTTCATTCATTTCGGGAAGGATTTTCTGTGATACAGCATGGAGTGCTTCATCCTGGCTGCATTTTCCCTACTTCTCTTTGTAAGTATATCCTGCTTTCTATATGTTGCCTATAATACTGGCATTTAATGTAGGAAAGTATCCTTATAATAGCCAATATTAATTTATGGCTGTGAGTGCTGGACTATTTCCAAATTAATGGAGAAACATCTTGAAGCAACAGAACTTTGGTTTTACAGAAGAATACTTCGCACATCATGGACTGAACGAAAGACAAATGATCAAATTTTACAAGAAGTCGGGGAGAAAAGATCCTTAATGAAAACAATTAGAATTCCACTCAGCGGCAGAAAATTCCACTTAGCTGTGAGGAAAAAAATGAATTTTCCCCCTAGTGTTATGAATATCGGCCCAGAAGTGAGGTTTGGAGAGCAAAACAATAAGCATGGGAAGATTGGAGTAGCAATCTTGAGACACCCGCTGGAAGAAATGAAATAGTGAAACAGATGAGGAGAAATAACATAGACATAACTGGCATGAAATTCACCAGTGGTAATGATGGATCCATCAAGGTGAATGAAGAGGAAGTAGCAGAGAGGTGAAGAACCTATTTTGTCCAGCTGTTGAATGGTGAAAATGAGAATACTATTGAGGAAGTACCACCAGTAGAGGGTCCTGTAGTGGATATTGATACCAAGACAGTAAGAGAAGAACTAAGTGGCATGAAGTTGGGAACAGCTGTAGGGCCTTCATGTGTAAGTAGTGACCTCTTGAAGGGAGCTGCAGAAGAAGGTATCTGGTTTCTTCTTGAGGTGTTCAGGAAGATTGTGCTAGATGAAGAAATCCTGGAAGAATGGCCGGACAGCTTCACCATCCCACTCTATAAAGGAAAAGGTGACTCACTGGATGGTGGTAAACACTGTGGTCTGCACATGCTTGAGCATGGCCTGAAGGTGCGGGAGAGAGTTCTCTAACGAAGGCTATGGGACATCTTCACAGTTGCTAACAACCAGTTGATTTTTATGGCAGGCCAGTCAACTAAGGATGCAATCTTCATTGTGAGGCAGCTCCAGGAAAGATACAGAGCTCAGAGGAAGGAACTGTACCATGTCTTTGTTGACATGGAGAAAGCTTTCCATAAGGTGCCAAGAAAAGCGATGCAGTGGGCCTTGAGGAGACGGCTTGTGCCTAAGAGTCTGGTTAAGATGGTGATGGCTCTGTACTCCTACTCGTTCTCAAAAGTAAGAGTGGCAAGAGTCACCTCGGCGAGCTTCGGAATTGATGTTGGAGTCCATCAAGGTTCAACACTCAGCCCCCTGACTTTCGTCTTTGTCATGGAAGAGATGACAAAAGAGTGCAGGAGAGGAGACCCCTGGGATATACTATATACTGACAACCTGGTGCTGACTGGTAAGTCCAGGGAGAAGGTGAAACAGATGTTCAATGAATGGAGGAGCGACATAGAGGGCAGAAGTATGAAAGTTAGTATGGAGAAAACGAAGTTGGTAGTAAAAGGAAAGAAGGCAGACAACCTCCAGGGCAGAAGATTCCCTTGTGGTGTATGAAGCTGTGGCGTAGGTTATCAACTCTATCTTCTGTGAGTCCTGTCAGAGACGGTCTCACAAGAGGTGCTCCAATCTTGTGTCTCTAAATAGTGTGGTGAATTTCGTCTGTCCTAAATGTATTGATGGCCAACAGTGATGTAGAGATGACTCCATCAAAGTGGAGGGAGGTAGGATTGAGGTACTTTTTCAGTTTGCTACCTTGGTGACATGCTACTAGACAGTGAAGGATTGTAAGAAAGGGCAGTGAGGTGTCGGACTGCAGCAGCTTGGTACAAATGGAGGGAGATAGCAGGATTCCTGATGAACAAACGTATTCCACTGAAAAGAAGAGGTCAGGTATATAAAGCATGTGTGAGATCCATGCTGCTCTATCGAGGAGAGACACTGACAGAGAAAGTGAATATCATTTTGAGAAGGTGTGGTAGATGGATGCTGAGATATATGGCCAGAGTCTCCTGGAGAGAAGGAAGCTGTTGAGTCAGGGAACTGAATGCAGTTTTGCTGGGTAGAAGACTGAGATGGTTTGGACATGTTCAGAGAAGAGAATGATGCCTTAAAAAGAATTAAAAGTCTGGAGATTCCGAGTCAAAGACCACCAGGTAGACCAAAGAAGACTTGGAACAAGAACAAGGAGGTTGAGATGATTCAACATCAGAAGAGAGGTGGCCTTAGACAGAGGCAAATGGAAGTCCACCATTGCCCATCTTACCTCGTAATTCGAGATGAAAAGACATTAACAGGAAATTAAAATGACTTCACTTTTTTTGCCTTCCAGTATTCTTGAACTGTATTCTTGAATCTTTCCCAGATGGTAATGTAATAGATCTGGTTCCTACCCTGGTCTAAGGTGTTTCTTCGTCAGTGTCCCTGGGGTGTTTTTTGGAATTAAGTATTCATGATAAATCCCTTGCATCATTGAAAAAAACAACTCTGTGTAGTAACATGTTCTCAAAATCATGTTTTCCTGCAATGTCTTGGAAAAAAGCAACCCTGACATTTGTTTATGTTGACCATAACATTAATACCTTGTGATTTGCACTAGCCTTTGGCTATCTTTCTGTTACAGAACTTGTGTAACTTGACTTCAGATGGTTCTTAAGAAGGTGTGTCTGTAATGATGATCTACCTGTCAATGGGGACACCACTCACGTGAACAAGAAGAACTCCATCTAATAATGTCCATCATGCTTTAATAGGTTTTTTTTGTGTTTTCCAAACATCAACCCTACTCCCTTTGTATGTTGCTTCTGATGCCTTTCTATTGATACAGTTAACATT
>JAAAKM020000498.1:38466236-38486607 GCA_010016025.2 Alatinidae sp. Z8VKAUB7J3 | reverse complement strand
TTTTGTGTTTTCCAAACATCAACCCTACTCCCTTTGTATGTTGCTTCTGATGCCTTTCTATTGATACAGTTAACATTCCTCTAAAGTTGTGCATTTTCATGATTGAATTTGAGAGATTATATAATGGAATTCTTTAAAATTTACAAAAAATGTACAAATTTATTCTAGGCCTTTTGTGGTTGGTAATAGCCTGCTTATTACTAGTGCTGCCAAGAGTTCATTGCAATACAAAATCTTCAAGGTTTTTAAGCACTGTTTTAACTCGCAGGCTGCCTTCTTGAATACAACAACTAAACCACTTTGCTTTTGAATACCACAGGGTAATAATTTTTGTACCACTAGTACCTACATTAAACACATGGTAAAACAAAAGATTTGGAATTGACTAACTAGGCTTCCTTACCGACAATGAACTTTATGCAGATGTATGTCTTCCCAATTCTTAACAAATCAATTAAAGAAGGTGCTATAGTTGGTGTCCCATATCATACAAAGAAGAGAATAAGGTACTGGAAATATAATTGATATCTACTTCAAAAGTAAGCCACTGCACAGTTCTTTAAATCATTGTTTTCTGTGCATTTTGATACATCCAATCTCATTTATTCTTCCACTTAGAACTAAGAATTCTTCTGGGTCATTTGTCCTATTAAATCAACATGACCTTGCCACCCTCATTAAATGATTTTTTTAAAACTTTCAGGTTGAGCTACTTGAGATTTCAGTGTAAAATACGTTGTGATTCTGGGTTATGACAGTCTAAAATTTGGCCACTTGGGAACCTAATTTATAGTGGTAGCCATTCCGAGGAAAACAACTTCCATTTAATAATAAACCTTGTAAAAATGCTGTGATGTATGGATTGACTTGAAACTTTGTAGATAAATTAAGTTTTGTGTATTGATTTCAAAAATGTAAATAGAAATGTCACAAAATGTAACCCTGGACCCACAACTATACATTACTCCAAGCTATTCCAGATAATGCATATCTCTTCATGCATCATAGTTACAATTTTCATGCCATTTCATTTTCCAGTTGCACACCTTTTATGATTAAAGACCTTTCGGTAGAGATAATGTTGACATACTGAATTACATTACATCAAAAATTGAGATGGTAATTTTCCTCGCTTTGGATATAATTAACATCAAAAATAAAGAAATAAATTGCAGAAAATAGTTGCATTACTGGAAGTTGATCTACCCAATTATTGCTCTCTTTCCCAACTATAATGCATTTTAATATCCTTAATCAAATTATTGCACATTTTCAATCGAAAGGGAAAAAATCCAAACAAGAAGGAAAAAGAGCTTGCACGAAAAACATAATGTAATCAACATAATTAAAAAAGAAATTCAGTTCTGTTCTATTCTGTCAATAGGTGCAACTTTTTTAATTGCAAGATGCGGTAACTTTATACTTTTGAATAGTATCATTTCAGTTCAGCAGTACTCAAACTCTTTTGTAATAGTTGGTTCTATTCTAATCTTAGCATGGTCTTCTTCTGAAAAGAGTTAGGGTGCATTGTGGCAGTGTGCATTTATGGCACACAGATAATAACTTTTAAGGATATGATGTCTAAGTTCTTTGTTGGGTTAGTAACAAGATCTAGATAGGATGGCTGTACCGGTATGCATAAACTTTATACTTCAATGTCATTATTTCCTTTATCAAGATGGTCCCTGCCTATACCATCACTTTCAAATTACTGTACCTAGTTCACACAAATCAATGATTTAGTCATGTATAAGTAATGTGGAGTAACTGCAATATATTTTTTGGGAATTATATGCCTGTTACCACAGAATTGGCCAATAATGTTGGTGGTAATGGGGGATACGACTCATAAACCTTAAATGTGTATTGTCATATGTTTTTTTATGTCTGACACAGTTCATTCATATATAAATTGATTTAGCAATTGTTTATGAACTATAATAGAAATTCATCAGTTAAGAATATTAAACTGTAGTCTATTAAAATAAGATTATAAGCCGTGTTCTGCTTTGGAGACTTAATCATTATCAAGTACCACATGAGTGGGTAGACCTTGCAGCGCTTTCACCAAGCAATGATGCAGAGATTTCAATTGCCTACCAAAGGATTTCCCTACCTTTGAATATGAAATGTTCCTATAATCTTTAAAATTGTTGATAAACTATGAGTATCTAATTGTAACCTATAGCCTTGATTGTTTGTTGATATTTAGGAGAATTGTGCACCATAATGTGGCCAGATCTTTAACTTATGGTACAATAGCCTATTTTAGTGACTTGCTGTCTACTGAATGGCCTTTACTTTAACTTTCTGGCTGTACAGTTCAAAATTGCTATACTTCTGTACATCATAATTTAAAACTAAAGTTAGTTTACAATCTCTACAAATAAAAACATTGGGCCTTATAATTAAAGTTGGTCATCTTCTACATATATGTGAGGCCTAAATTAAATATGATTGACAACATCCACATCATATAAGTACGCTCACAACCTAAACAAATCTGCAGATAGATATAAATGGTCATAAACATAAAAGAGGCATTTGATGCTCTGATCTACTTAAATATTTTAAAGTATACAGTTAAAAGTGTTGCCATGAAGTTATGCACACAAATTGATTAAATGAGAACAAGTTATGATGTGTATAAGTTTCACGTTAGGAATTGCTAGACGCTGCTTTTCAAAACTGCTACATTACCATTCTGTAACATACAACGTTTGTGCACTACAACACCTGCACTCTCTGTGTACATCATTAAGGTTCACGACAACCACAAAGGAAGATTTAATGCCCACGTCGTAGCATTGCTGCCACTTGCAATACACAACTAAATAGTTACCCTATGCTACAACCATAATGAATAATATCATATAGTAAGGAAAATTTGATATACACAAACCTGATGCCCACATTGTGACTGAAAATTCTCCTTCCAGTGTTTTAATTTGTACCTTCTTTTGTTCCCATTTCCTTGGCCTTTCTACTGTGTCACTCCCACTAGAATCGTCATCCATTCCCTCCACTCTTTTCGAGTTCTTCGCATGTTTTTTCTTCCCAGATGATGTTGGTGTTTTAGATTTTGAAGGTTTAAGTTTACGCTTTCTCGGTTTTGGTGATAGTGGAATAGAAGAAATTTCTTGTTCCTCTCCTATTGGTGGTATTTCTTGCGCCTCTTGTAACAAGTCTTCAGCCGTTTGTACAACAATTTCCTCGTTCTCATGGTCTGCTAAAGGCTGTAAAGCAATCATTGGTTGTGTGTCTATAGATATTTCGGAGTCACCATCTACTTCGTCCTCTACTAAAACTTCTACTTCGCTTCCTATCACTGGCAGCTGTTCGGCCATCTTGGCGCTCTCCTCTACTCTGCTGGGGGCATCTTCATTATGATCACGTGACACGTCGGCCGCCATGTCACTGATTTTAGCCAGGGACCCTGTTTTGATCTTCTTGTTTGCCTGTTTCCACACACGATTTCGTCCGTTTAGGTAGAACAACGTCTGTGAATTTTATTTTAACCTTAACATAAAAAAACAGAAACAAAGATCCTTTTACTCTGAACTCAATCAATGTGTATACTTAGCATATTCTTTTCTCTGCAGTGGCAAAATCAGCAAATTGTGCAGAGTTTCGTCTACTACTCCACGAAAATTACACCTGCTACTGTATGGCGATAAGGAGCGGCAAAACAACTAATAATTATCATCTCATTCTAGATATGCTAAGTCATAGAATGCTATCTAATTCCTGAATCTCTACATACTATTTTAGTTCACCTTTTTGGCTTATAACGAAGTAAGTTTGTGTTTTCCAATTGCGTAGGGATTACCTGACAGGCACACTTAAAACAAAGATTAGTTAGACATTCTTGGCATTTTGGTTTAATATCTCCCTTTCATACTACAATATACTATTGCTATCAGAGTATTACCATAGCGAAAATACTGTATCTAAAGATGCGACTTTGCATCTAGATTTATAGATTCTTGAAAGGGTTAAAGATGTTGATTTGAACAACGTTACCCTGGTTCTAACAGCAGGTAAATGTTATGAATAAGCAATTTCGGTCTACTTTACAAATCATGAGATACCTTAATTGCATTTTTATTCACACTGGGGTTTTCCATGGATTTAAATTCACTTGTCTCGAATTCGAATGACAGTTCTTAGTATTTCCACTCATATTTACATTAGCCAACTTGTACATATACTGCCACGTATCTGAATTTAAACAAGGATTTGTAGACCCAAACATGGCATGAAATAACATAAGCCAAAGCATTTTTCTTTTGTACTTTGTTTTAGCTTTGATTACAAGTTAAACTTTTTAAACTTTTAAGTACCCTTGAAGACAAGGACCAGTTAAACTTGGGTGATAGAGTTCAACCGAAGCGAAAATTTCAAACTTCGGATGACTTTTCTTTAAAACTATTTTTAGTAAATCGTAAAATAACAGCTACAATATATGCAGTAGTGGAAACACAAGCTTCTCTAATACCCTCATTAAGGCACAGCGCAACTTTGTTTACATGTAGTGAAAAAATAGCCTGAGTAATTTAAGTATTTCTTTTTTGAGCACACATTTAAAAGTTAGAGTAAAATGAAAGTCTGTGGCTGTCAACGAGCGGGTGAGCTTTCTTAAGTAACCCGTATGGGTATGTGCTACAGAACCGAATGATCTCCGGACTTGGGTGCATACCTTACGTTTGCCCCTTTATATTCATAACGAGCCGACGTTTCACTCTCGAAATACATCACTGCTAACCATACTAGCATTTCGCGTAGAAGACTCGATGGTCATATTTTACAATAACTTACTGGGGGACAAGCTTCTTTCCATTATTTGCGCACAGCACACCCCCGCCAGTTTCAGCATAGGCCACCCCTTAAAATAAGCCTCTCGCTCAATGACCTAATTCAACCTAAAATATAGTCAAAATATAAAAAAATGGAAAGACATAGAACGTATTAGATCCGTTAATATCATAACACGCATTTAATTATATGAGCACCTCAGTCTGCCTTTCTCCTTATAAGTGTTAAATGTAACGGTGATGAAACTCATCTCTGATGCTAGAGTGTGGTTTTGCCTTGCTACCACTGCTAATTACATTGAGATCCTTCGCTCACTTTATTGATTGCACACTGACGTCTTATACTCTATTTAACTCGACTCATCTCAACTATTCTTAACTCATCGCAACTAATCTCAGTCCATCTAGACCCATGGTCTTCACCGCATCTCGAAGTGCAACGTATTGGCGTTGACTGCCCCGTATTTTATAACGTTGATCATATACCGACTTGTCAGATGACTTTGTTGTTCACAAAGAGGGTAAGTTCCGCACTCATGTGAATATAGCTAATATAATGGTATGTAAAAAGTTAAATATAAGTCTGATCAGATTTCATGGCGACGATGTCAAAATAGGCGCACCGGACGAAAAATATTGAGGGAGCTGTGGACTATTTTCCTGAAAAAATACTCCTTTGCCTGAAAATTATTTGGAAATGAAACGACTAAAAGCACTTCAATTTGGCAGGAATGTCGACGCTAATTCAGAGGGCTCGTAAGACTTATTAAGGAATTATGAAACGGCCCGAAATTTTTTTGCCCAAAAATATAACATTTTAACAAACTGGGGAACTGCAGCCCCCCTCAGCCCCTTTGGCCGTGCGCCTATGGATGTCAACATTTGAGAATACAATGATTATTGTCAGTGAGTATAAAGATATATTATTTTAAATCATTGACGGACATCATCTTGTAGGAGATAATTGTAATTGCATACTTTAAGTTTGAAAATCACACTTAAACTGAGCAACTTTAGGAAGATTCAAAGCTTCCTTTGCAAAGTACATCTCACGTCTAACATTTTAAACCTTGAGGCTCTGGCTGACTTCGCAAAAAAATATTATTTTTTCATCTTCACATTTATTTCTGATGGCACTTAAAACATCATTAAGCAACTGTCAATGCAATCAAGGTCTTGTTTATTCATAAAAAGAAGGGATTATCAATGAATTTGCTAATGAAGTTTAATGCATTGTTGAAATAATATGAATATGAAAGACAGAGTCTTGCAAAGGGAGTCAATAGTTTGTCTTAGGAAAATCAAACGTTATCTTATATTGAAGATGAAAAAGAGGTTGTTCCTATTTTTGTGTGTATTCATGTGTGTTTGTGAGAATCGGCATGTTGTTGTTAGACGATGTGTAAAAACGCATTTATCATATAACTGAATTTCTTACTCCTTTCAAGAAAGACTTAAAGTAATTTCCTTAATATAGATAATAATCATCATTATCATCATGCTGGGTCAAAGAGGTAACTTATCAGAAGCCGTTCAAGTATGAATTAGTAAGTAAGCCTTTCTTTTGTTATTATTACTGTTCAAAATTCTTTTATATTCTGTATTCTGTAGAAATCAATAACCTCATGCAATACCCATTGTATTGCACGGTTTTTGAAAAGATAGGTTCAGTTGGTATTGGAAAAACGAGCTTTTTTCTCACAAAAATACAATCACGTTTACATGGAACTCTCTACACACTAGGATATCATTACGGAAGGCTTTAGCGACAGGGAAGAGAATAATATGGTTAGAGTGAATGTCTGGTCGAACTAAAACCTAGAGCCAGTTTGAAGTGGACCAAAAGTTTGCAAGAAAGTCAGAGCATGCTGGTTCATCACTAAAAAGCAATTTTAAGATTTGCTCGATATGCGTGGGGTGGGATGGGTGAGGGACTTTTGGTTTTTTCGTTTGCATAAAAGGGAACATCTATCAGGAAAGTTGTCGTTAACTTGTCTACTCTTGGTAAAACCAAATGACCATTTGTATATAGGATGCCTTGTCTGCGGTTTAACTTATCCTTGTTTCATCGAGAAGAGAGGATTTGAAATGTTAGCTTTGTAAAGAACACTAGAGAAATAGAAAATATGTCAACACCAGGGAACGAACCCGTGACTCAGCGTGGTTATATCTATATATCTTCTATATTTTCTATTTTCGGATATATCAAAATGATTTACGTTTCATCATTGTCTTTGCATTACTCAATTTATAATTGCTAGATTTTGTTACAATGAACATAGGACCATTAAGCGCAACTGTTCAGAAAAATGAGTTTGTTTGACAGTTACAGAGCGGGAGGCTTAAGCCCTGTTACCTTTTTGACGAGGAACTTTTTCATGTGATAAAGACAACAAAAAACCCCACTTAAACAGGAAAGGAGAGAAGGAAAGAGAGTCATCTGTCAAATCATATTTACAAATATACAGCATCTTTTCTGATTATCTATTGGAATTAAGAAAGCAAAACGTTTGATTTCATCTCAGCCCCCACCCCACTTTTGACTGGCGCCACCCCTCTTTAGCGCGATTTATTACCAGAAAGGCGACTTGGAGTTATCACAATGTGTTATTTGCTAAGAAGTCTTGGGTAATTAGTCAACAAAGCAAACTAAGCTTAAGATTCATCTCGTATTATGTCACCCCAATTTATTCAAAAGGGATGAAAACTAATTGTAGCGGCAATTATCAACCCTCAAAGGATAATGCCTTGACGCGTCAGGTGCATTTCATGAAAAGGCATCAACGTAGTGTATGCTTCCCCTTCCCTTACTTTTGCATAAAAACGCGAACAGGCTAAGAAGCCTCATACAGTTTCGATTGCATTGTGCAACAGAAATGGCAAAGTACACTGTTGTTGAGAAAGCAGAATAGAACCTAAATGGTATATCCGTTGCTGATACTGTATCGAGACGTACAAGTGAAACTTTGCAAAACTTCAGTGAACAAGCAGTGGATGAAGTCAGGAAATCTACACTGTTTGCAATACAATAAATGGCTCAGGTGATATTTCGGATGTCCTCTAAAGCAATAGTGTTTGTACGCTTGGTTGAAGGAGACTATAAATAATGTTTTTTGAATCCATTTTTTTGAAAGACATTCAGCACCAGTTAAGAGTTCAAGATGATTTATAGGTTTTAAACAATTGTCGATAAGAAGAGAAAGAAAAGTCTGGTTGCAAAGCAAATTCACTAATCGAATTGTGAATGAAATGCTTAGGTGTATATTTTTACACTATTTCAGAGCTTTTTAACATACTTTTCACAGAAAAATAAGGCATCAACATTATAGCACAAAATACAATGTTTGAAAGACCTATATAAGATTGCAGACAAAATGTTAACTGGCAAATATGTTTATTGTTTCTGCCAACTGTTTTAAAAATATTTCTTAAGTCGAAATGTTTTGCTCTATGTCAGTGTCCTTGCCAAAGACGAAATGGTCAACAATATTGTTTTAATTTGGGCTGTTTGTTCGTGGCCTTAAATGAGTTGAAAACATCGGATTCCCTCTGATCCATGATTTATGCTGGTACAGAAATGGCGGGACGGGTGCAACAGGTACAGCACTTACTAGTATTTACCAAGCTAACACGAACCAAAACATTGAAAGAAATGTTTCCCTTTCTTGCAGTTTTTGCAGTTTTAAAAAGTCAATAGAAAATGTTAAGAATAGGAGTAATAGTAATAGGTGGATAAGTATAAATTATTTTAAAAGTGACATTAATCTTATGGCTAAACCTCAGAAAAACAAAATATAGGAACCAGCTATTTTTGCCAATGACAAACAGGACTTTGAAATTATTTTTAACAAGTACCAAATTTAATCAATAAATTGGATAGTTGCATATTAAGGTCGCCTGAAGTAACTTGAATTTATTAATTTTCCAACCTATTATGCAAAATTTATCAGTTTGACCAGATTGCTATTTGGTGGAGATGGAGAAAGACATTTACTCAAAATAAACCTTTTTGTATCACTGATGACCAATCCATGTGTAGCTAATGCCACATAGAATAGTATTTAGATAATTGGTGTACTTTGCGGAAGTGTTAGCATAGGTCTAATATTTAGATTTTCCGAGAGCTTTCATCTTCTATGAAAACATGTGAAAGCCACTTGTGGCCATGGTCATTGTTCTTTATAGTTGTACTTTCCTCTCCCCCTAACTCACAATAAACTTCTGCTGGATAGAAAAAGATTACTCAGATGGCATATATTTTTAAAGGAAACAAAAGTCCTGTTCTCAGGTAAACTTTTGGCAGTCCCAAAGCGCTCGAATTTTAGAATAAAATTTTGGGATTTGACAAACCAGAGAGTGTTTGCAAGATAAACTTTCGTGAATAGAGAAATCAATAAGACTTTATGATAGAACCCTTTGGTCATCGTGACTTTTTGTTCTCAAAAACATAACCTTAATAAAGAAAAAGGAAAATTAACTATTTTCCAGCTGTTGTAATGGCGTTTAACTTATACACACTATAAAGTAATAACAATAAACTAATCTTATTTTTTACTTATTTACATATCATCATCACAATGTGGTACTTCAGAGAAGGTTAACCTAAGTACTGAGGTCCAAATTATTATCCCTGGCTATTTACGCAAAAAATAAGCTATCGAATATCTGATATTCAAAAAGATTTGTTACAAGAATGAAGATGGAATTAGTATTTATTAACTTAGAAATACTTGATGCCTACGTCGTGACATTACTCACCATTATTTAATGAAGTGCAAATCCCATTGTTGTTAACATTAGCTTTTTCAAACTCTAGCTTCACTACATAACAAAGTGACCCTATGAATTTCCCCCCTCACAATCTTATCCTGAATATCATTAGTAGCAACGTTTGTGAGCGCCAGTCATTGACATTGCTGGAAAGCTTGTTTAGCATTGTGCGAGGCAAAAAATTTGTAAGACAGCATTAATTTGAAAAGTAAAAGTAAATAAAAAAGACTGTATGTCAAGGGTGCTTGTTGCGTAACTGTGTGTAGGATCTATGTATAGTACAATACACGAAGACCAACGTCCTATTATCGGGTAAGTTTAAGTCTTCTTGCCACTAGCCATTAGGTTCTAGTCTACGTTAATACCCTCGAAGTTACAAGATAGTAGGTTATTACATTACTTCAGTATTCGAAGTCACGTTAATTTTCAAAGTGGTTCATTTTAACACTGATCGTAAACCACTTGTTTATAACACCGTTACTCGAGAGTGATGTCTCAGGTATTGGCAATTGCTTATGTTCATGTTTTCTGGAGGGCTGATGTTAACAATAAAATAACACTAGGGAAGATATCGAAAGGATTAGTCGAAAGACAATTGCATCTTTACGGACGTCTCAGCATTTCTAAGTAAGGCTGATATTATTTGACCAGGAGAACCAGTGGAGTCTAACACTGACAGAGTTGTTGTAGCAGCTAACATAAAGGTTTTTTTCTGCCCCCCCCCCCCTTTTTTTTTGCATTTCACCATTCAGTTTTTTGTTATTTACATCATGTTAACGCTCTTTAAAAAGTAACAGTTGTTTCGGTTCCATTTGTTTTGGATAGTGCAACCATGTAGAATATCGAACAAAACGTTCCAGGACACCTAACCACTAACCAAAACAATACAAAATTAATGTGATAGGATGGCTAAGAAAATCAAACAGTTTTGTTTCAATATCCAATGCTTACTTTCGCGTGTGGCCTTTGACACGATTGATACAGATATTTTAGGAGATAAACATGTAATCTGAGCGTAACTGAAGGCAGATTTAAGGCGTTGTAAATGTGGTTTTAATTTACGGGGAAGATGGAACATTTTGCAAGGCAGTAATCAGCAGTTTTAAAATCATATTGGATGTACTGAATCGTTGTGGTTTTAGGCGTTGCGACATTATTGTGGCTTTGATGGTTCTGCCCATATAGACAGTAACTCGTAATAGAGAGGAGTTTTATTCAGTATGTTGCTACAGAGATTATAATTTCTGGTCTCTTGGCAAGGATTTAACCACGAAAAGAACAACGAATGCTTAAGAGGGTAAATCCTGAGACAACATGAAAACCACCCTTTGTATTGAAGTTTATCCAATCAATCAAAGGGGAAAAGAGAGAACATGGGCAATTTTCAGTCATGAGAGACATCAGATCGACTCGTAACTACCTCCAAACACTTTACTTGTAAGAAATGTTTGAGAATCTTAAAACAATAGATTCCCTTCTTAGATGCCTAACTGAATGTGATAATTGTCTAAAGAAAGAACGGCAATTATTATTAATTAAAGTTTGTCCAATGCAAGAAACCCATCTCACCCTTCTAATAAATACAACTGTAGAAGGCTCCCCCTCTTTGTTTGCTGGTGCCATTGTCAAATAACAAATTGTTTGAAATGGTTATCAAGAACGTGTCGGGCGGAGACCTTGACCGGTCTTTCAGTAAAATTTCAACCATCTTTATACAGCAGAAATTCTTGTACAAAATGAAAGGAGATATGCCGTAATTTTGTAGAAGTTATGGAAACGGGAACACAGACAAGTCTGCAAGTATATGTTTAGGATACTTGTGTTGGGAATAAGATTCCAGATGCTCATGCGATATTATTAATTGGATGTATCGGCCCCTTCTCATACCACACGGGCGTTCCGCAATCGTTCAGTTTTGTAAATGTTGATATGAAACGCTAGACATTGCAACGACTATTAATCGCAGCATTGGCATCCTTAGGTTCCAGATGCTAACTCTATAATGTTACTTTTGCAAACTTTATACAATTACATATCTATAGTGAAAACCTATGCAATTCTTTTAATGTCTCAAGAGCCAATTGTGCTATAAAGGAGACGGTACAGTTATGACGTAATGTGTGCTCCTTCTCATAGGCATTTACACTCTTCAAACAATCATCAATGCTAGTGTGCATGACCCTTTAATCCGAAATTTGCAGTCTTGAATCGTTCTTTTACGAACTGTAAATACTGATTCATGATTTGTTTCCCTTTACGAGCAGTGTAATGGAAACGTGATTTTGCAATGGCCGTGCTATTGATTCCCTTATGTGTGATATGCATACCTCTGTTATGAGCATAACAGTACGTACAATGTGTCTGATTGTGCGCATTAAACTATTTACAGATCATCATACCAGCATATTGCTACTTTATCTACTACGAAAAATGTTTTAGTATAAGTCAATTTTTTACAACTAAACCTTGGATATAATTTGGGGGTCGACGTATACTTAATACAAAACAGCTCTTTCCATTCCAACTTTTATTCTTACGACATGTGTAAATGATTGATGAATCACGTTCTTGACTGCTGGGATAGTATAAGTGAATCACAAAGCACGCTTAAAATTTTATTTGTGGATCGAATGTTTAGCTCCATTCTTAATCAGGCAAGGTGTCAACATTTTCTTCGCCATCATTTATGCTTCATGTTGGTTGTCGGTGATTGATTGATTTGATTTTCAATCTTCACATTTTGGCGGAAAGCTGCTTCAGTTGATGTCGGCTCCCCCAGTGTTTCGTGTTGCGTTTTATGGTAGGCATCCGTTCTCCATAAACATGTATTCTCCGTCCCTACTCTTGTTATTGTGGTAAATCTGATGAGAATCGCTCCCTTGACCCTACATGAGTACCATTGCTAATCCATGGTTTCATCCACCTTTTCAGGTCCCCCCATAAATTCTAGGTCCCCCCATAATTTGAGGTCCCCCTGGGTAAAATTTACTCAGGTCCCCCCCATAATTTGGTGCACCATAAAAATTTGAGTTCCAAAAAAGAAAAAGTCTGGGTTTACTGAATGAGATGAGAATGACCAAAACTAATACAGCAGTTAAATCTAAATGATGGCAATTGACGACAAGAAGAAAAAATTGGCAAATTGGTGACAAATTGGTACTCAGTTAAATCTTTACATCATCATAACATTACAAAAATGACCAAAATGGCTCACATCCAATAATGATACAGTCTACCTGAATTCAAAGGATTTGCTTTCTCTAATGTATAGTCATGTTTATCTCAACCAAGAGGTAAGAGTAATTTTCTTCATTTACAACAGTAAAAATAGGTTCACGTTGTGCACATTTAGCATCTGCTCATTCTCAAATAGTTTTAAACACAAAATTCCAACCATTCAAAAACCCGCAGGAACTCAAATCAGAGAAGAGTCTGGCTTGGTGTCCATTTCACTATTTTGGACTTCAGCTTGCAACGAAGCTGTAAACTGCAAGGCAGTGCCTTTAAAAGTTTCTCTCTGAGATTGTCTGGGGCTGATTTACCATTATTCTTGCTTCTGGACTCTTTTCTGATCAGACACCACTCCCCCACTTTTTCAGGTTCCTACACATTTAAGTTGTAGAAGAATCGAAGTTTTTTATGAAGTCATAATTCCAAGCTGTTGTCAGGTCAAATTAAATTTTTGTCAAAGAACAATCAGCAAAAACTGATTCAGATGTGACTGCACAAAAAATTATAATAACTGGCTCAGCTTAATGCTTTTGAAGTCAGTATTCCATGACAAAATGTGCATGAAGCAAAATCATGATTGTGACAAGAAAATCATTATTCTAAAAGTTCCCGTGCTTTTATAAAGAGCTCTTCCTTGTTCAGATCCTTAATTTTGTGCACGGTCAGCAAATACAAAGTCTCGAGTTTCTTTGTTTGTACTTTTTTTCTATCCTTATAACAAATTTTGGTCAGCTTGCTCGTGTTTGGTGAGGCTGACATCAGAATGAGCAACATTTCACATATGTTTGGAAAGTTTATCAGGCAACTACTGATTATGTCACTGCAAAATATTATGCATCGCATCAGGTAGGCATATGAATTGTCCCTAACTTCAATTGAACACAAGCGATAACCTGTCAAATTCAGAGATGAATTCCTCTTCAGTGCACGCTAACTTTGGACTGTATTTGATTGTGACAGTCCATGCATAATAGATTGCTTCATGCTGATAAGAAACACTCAATTATTCCCTTTGCTAGATTTCCGAAGGAAACAGGTGTGAGTTCGGCTGCAAAGGAAGAGTGCAAGTGGTGAAAAGGCGCTCGCCGTTCTTCACCGTAACAAAGTCATTATTTCTAGTTGGAATACTAGGAAACAGGAGTGGAATTTATAGACCGATTTTCAAAATTTCAAGGCTGGTTCCCATAAATAGAAATACTTGCCAAACGAATCATGTAATATGCGTATCTGCGTCTCACGTGCATTTACAAGGGATTCAACCTCATGTTTATTATGACGTCTTTTACTGATCCTTTTGCACTATGGCCTAGAAGATTAAGTTCTGATGTAACTCAATCCAATACTTAATAGGTTCCAGACCTCTTGATATACTTTTTGCCTCCAAGATTGCGGACCACTGCCATGGAGAACCTACTTGTTTCTATATTTATAGTTTGGTCGCCTTGGCTTGTCACTTTCATTTTGTTGCTTGCTTGTATCTACTTTTTTCATTAAGGGAGATAAAGAGCCAGTGGTATTTGGAAAGCTCCTGTATATCGTCATTATTATTATTATTATTATTATTATTATTATTATTATCATTATTATTATTATTATGCCAGGAGAAAATAGCGGGAAATGTTATTGTATCATAAAGGCATTGAGTTTTAAAAAATAAATGATTATTATTATCATCATCATCTAAAGCCAATATGAAATCAAGAAAGGGATAAGAATTACATCAAAAGAGGACAGACACTTCAAAAAATTACTCCAAATTTACTCTTAGCCACTATTTTCGTTAACCTTGATACGTGTTGGTAGTTATAGATCTATTTTTTCAAATTCAAAGATCATCCCCCACGAATTGAGACATTTGTCAACAGATTGGAGAAGTTAGAAGGATATCTGAACTTGACGGATTGGTGAAACATATAGTTAAAGCTGACGAATAGGGTCAAAGAGCTACTGCTATATTGTGCTGGTAGCCAAATTTTACCTACCACTACGTTTCATTGTATAAAACACAACTTGCCAAATTAACTTGTAATATAGCTTCCTCACTCGCTTCGCACTTCTGGATAATCGACAAGGACGTCCACTTTCTTTCTGTAACATACAATTATTGTCTTAGAAAGTCAATGAAGTATTTGATTTGATAAAAACATACTCTTGGTCTTTAAAAATAGCATTAGCAAAATATTGCTTGGAGTGCAAAAAATAGAAGATGTACGGAGCCTAAAATAGTCTTTTCTGATTGGTTGGTTCTAAAGATGACGTAAGAAGGCTAACCGTGTTTCAGTTTAGTTGTAGAGTCATATTAGAATTTGACGTTGGCAATGATGGCAATGTTCCCCGATGGTTATGAAAAACATTTCTGTCGTAGGCATATAAATTTCAGTGGTGGGTATATTTACATATTTGATTAGTTGTCATTCTCTCACTTTCCTTCCTTCAATCATGCCTAATGCAATCGAATTGTCACTCGTGTCTCTCCTGGTTGCACATCTAAAGACGTTTAATTCTACTTTATGATCTTTTTCTGCTGTTCTCGCTAAAGTCTCCCTGTTTTCCACTTTCCCCGTCCAAGGCACCCTAAGCATCTATCTCAGAACTGACACTTTATCTTCCCCTAACCACTTTCACACATGAATCATGTTTGGAGAGTATAATTACAGCTCTTACATGAGAGACATAGGTGTTCACGAGTTCAAAAGTGTCTGAAGCCATCATTATCTAGAAATCAGAATTGCTGAAGGTTCCTTTCCAGCCCAACATCTAATTTACGCCAGCCTGTCACAGTCAATGCTTTGTATTCCCTGTATCTTCTACTCCCTTATATTTCTCCTAAATCATTTAAGCAAGTTTACAAAAATACGAGATAGTCGTAGTGTGAATGGTTGTCAGCTAAGTACCTTGAAAGCATTTATTACTCAGCCGTTTGATGCATATGTATGCTTGCTCCCACAAGGTTGTCTTTCTGGAGAAAATACTCTGTAATCCTCTTTGGAATTATTTGATCAACAATAAAGCGGTGAACTGTTTGTTCAAGAATGCGTATTCGATAACAGTGAACTTAAAGTATATATAATTTAATGCAACTGATAAAGTTTGAGTGCTACCAAATTAAAAACAGTTAGATTAATACCCCTCTCATCCTATACACTGATTATATGCTCCTCTAAATATTTGTACCTTGTGATAACTCAAGGTCATCTAATGCATAAAGCATGAGGCATAACGTGCATGGTGAGTGCACCTTTGACATCAGGAGCTAATAATTAAGGGTCAATATGCTTAAACAGACTTTCTTGCTGTCAAGTTAGTAAGCTCTCTGTGATTACATTTGAATAAGTTGTCTCATTAACCATATATCGTATTATCATCTCGTCTTAGGTTATTGGAATTTTTCGGAACAGGATTAAATGGACTCTTCCTAAGTCATATTTAAAGACATATCAAGCATACGTTTGGCGAGTGTTGATCGTGATATAGACAGAAAAGCTCGATGATGTAAATTAAGGGGCTTCTGAGCCCTACCTTCATTGTTACAGCCACTTCTCAATTTAAGACCTACAGTGAAGCACAACAGAATTGACTTGATTTGACTTGACTTAGGAAGAACTGTCCACCGGCCCATCATCAATCCAAAGCCCATTATAGTTAGAAAGCATCATCGAGAGGGCAGTTCTTCCTTGGTCAAGTCACGTGGTGCAGAGAGGCTGGTCTCCAATTGCATTGAGCTGGATGTCTATGACCACCGGTGGATGATTGGAAGCTAATGTGGTGACTAGAGAAATAAAAGTATGTTAACATCGGAGGTCACCTAGTTCAGTTGGTAAAGCGCACGCCGCGAAAGCGTGGGTCACGGGTTCGATTCCCGGTGGTGACATGGTTTTCCATTCTCTAGTGTTCTATTCAAAACTAACATTTCAAATCCTCTCTTCGCAAAAATATCTTCCTATGTACATCGTACGTAAGTCAAAGTGATAGACTGTAGTGCTATTGGTAGACACAATGAAACATGCCTGTGGGAAATTCTTTGTATCTGTTTGTCAAGAGATATCAAATTCAGCAACTATTGTCACTACCTCGTGGTTGTGAGCTCACTGGAGGCAGATGGCTTACCAGGGTGTGTGCAATTAGCTGCAGATGTCCGTACGCTCAGCTGATTCTTAAACCACGTAGATTGGGTCATTGGGATGCAAAAATAGCCATTTGTGGATCTCTCTATCTCCTTAAAGATAATGCACAGGCGTCAATGTAAAAAATATTGTGAGAAACTTAGGCTCGTGAATAGCATAGGGTTAATATAGCATTCTTTTACAGTGTTCGGGGCCAAAATATAGGATCAGATTTTGCTAAAAGCGAATCTTTATTATAGACTTTATTCGACTGTAAAAAGACTAGACCCCTTTCGCGCCTCTTTTAAAAGTAATACAGTAAGAAATGTTTATTGACACCTGTCAACAAAGTGAAAGTCACATGTAACAGTAATGGATTTAAAAGATGGTCATCTACCTTGAAAGACATTTTGGTTGACCGTGCCATGATGTCAAAGGTGGCTATCAACAGAAATAGTTTATAAGCAGATAAAGAGGACATGTTCGGAGCTGCCCTAATTGATTCGTATTCTTTCTCTTTTCAGAAACGACCTTTGACTGTGCAAAAAAGGGGGCCTTAAAGTTTGTCACCTTTATTTTACACCCGGACATAGAAGGCTTTGCTGCATCCCTGACTCAATTGCATCGTAGAAGTCTTACGATTTTCATCTGAGTCAAAGCCACCGCACTTCAAACTTCATCTTCCCAGCTATTTCATCTTATCATGGAATACGTAGTTTCAATTTCCTGTGTTTGAAAGTGGTTTTTACAATGCTTCTGAATTCTATCGCGGCTCTGAAAGGAACAACTATTTTCCCGTTCTTCAGGAAGTCTTGAGAGAAGATCCAGATGCTACTGTGGTCATACTAGACCAGATTATTCGGGGTTTTATGAGGTTCTGTCAACGAGGTTGTTCTTGACCATTGACTTACCATTCCTCAGCGAATAAGTCAACTGTTCTTGACAGAGGTCCTCCTTCAGAGGAAGTTACACGTTGACCTCGCTTTCAAGTAAGTCAGTCACAGAGAGGCTCAAAGTTAGGCCAGATTACACTGATAATAAATATCGAATTTGGCGCAAGTCGTAAGTTTCAACACGATCTTAAAAGGGGGAAGGGGGTGTCTAAGGGGCCCATGGAAAAATCGTTAATTCCTAACCTTGAGCCAATTCACTTCGCCACCAGGGGTCCGTTCGAGATACAACTACCAAGGTTCATCACTCACAAGAACAAGAACGAGCAATAGTTGACTGTTGAAGTTGAATTGGGATAGGAGGTGCACCAACCATTATAAATCCGCTACCCAACGTTATTATCAAATCTAATATATCCTACAATACGACAGTAAAGGAATATGCCTATCCCCATATCTAAGAAGATCTTTTAGGAGATCCTTGGGTCCAATTATCAAAGATGCTTGATGTATCCATCGAACAAGATAAAACATTCACAGAATCCAAAAATTGTTTCTCATCACATCGGTAGATCAGCAATTCAACAATGCATCTCCGAAGCAACGAGAGTGCTGACTGGAGAAATCTACAGGTGCAGCTACTATACTACATTGTGATCTCAGACACCATGATTTAAAATTAATTATGTTCTAATTTTGGTATAAATTAACTTTTCTTCATATCAATACAGCCGTAAATTTAGAGAGTTTTTTTGCACTCTTTGAACAAACACTCCTCTTAAGAATTAGAATATCAAGTTATCCTTCTGAGACCTATCTTACAAACTTGATCATAACTAGACAGGTTTCATCTTCTGATTTGAATCAGATAAATGATTCTATAGAATTGTCAGCTATAGGCAAATGAAACTCAAACATAGCGGTATTTCTATCCGTTGATATTGAAAACTATCAAATTAAACTTCATGTTTTTGGAATGTACTTAAAAGTGCAAAAGATTTGAAATTTGAATCTTACAAAGAGCTTACTTCAACTCATGCGGCTAGAGAAGAAATGTAAAGAAAGTATTACTTGATACCTAACAGGTTAGTTTTAAAGTGCTAACGCCAACGGGGGGTGGAGGGGGCTAGGGAGTCATTACCCACTCTTTTGCTAATCAAGGTTTTTCTCTGGCAAAGAGTGCAATGGAAACTCTAACAAGGAGGAAGAAGTTGGAACGGACAGTCCAGTGGCAATCTCATATTAATCAAAAGATAAGAAATAACTGAAGATTGAATAGAATTCGAAAGCCTTCCTTTTCCAATTTTCTGTATTACTGATGAAAGATATATGATAGAAGGTTATACTGTATTTAAGATGAACATGGCCATCCCAGAGCCCTCATTTCCGGGCCTGAAACAAACAAAGTAACTAACTAATTTTTCAGACGAAGTGTAACTAGTACTCAGTTTGGTAGTTTGCTAATATACTGAATATGATCCTGCTCTCTTCAAATTCGCTTACTTAGGCAAGTTGACTTTTATAAAAATCTGGTTCTACCGCAGACCACCGAAAAAATTCGTTTCGTCTGAGCAGAACCACCAATTCACTGATCTTAAGATCGCCGGTGTTGTGCGCAAGGCCGCATTCTGAGGATCTCACTACTTGCGGTTACACACATCAGAATATCATAATCAGGGCATTCTCACGCGCCAGGTCTAAGCTTACACCTGTCGCAAAATAAGAATCTAGCTCTCCCCATATCCAAGCTAGCCTGCATTGACCAGTTAACCATGGACACGAACTCCCCCATTTAACAATCAAATTCACATGTTGGTATGGCTGTACCAAAGTCATTCTAACTTTAATTTAACGGCATACATTTTATAATCATGAGTTCAAATAGAGAGGAGGCGATACACCATCCCTTTGACATTAAGAATACTTTAAGTAGATTCTTTCAATCGTTTGCAATCAGCACAAAAAAGGATAATTCCTCGGCAATTGAAATGGCCAATACCGTGAGGGACCTCCAATCAGAGCGGGGAAAAGCGTACAAATGCAAAGCACTGCATGAAATCATATTGCCTTTGTGGGGCTCTGATTTGACATACCACAACTCTACAAGCTTTTAAAGGGTTTGAAATAGCGCATACAATTTTGAACTATTTTATCCAAGCTGCGGTTACACCACTTTATCAAGTAATTAGTTCTTTACAATATTTTCAGCCTATAATTTTCATGATAGGAATTATCTTTGCCTTTATGCTGACAACTTCGACTTAAATAGAAATCTTTTGGCTTATTTTAATATAAATAACTTAGGATATTCCTATCACAGGAATCATTGCTTTGATATGTCTTAACATCAATATAAGAATGATGCCGTAAACAAAAGCAGATTTTGTATCTTAATAGAAACGCAAATCACTAGTAAAATGTCCATTTACACCCTGAGTAGAGTTGCGTTACTTAATATTTAAGATGAAACGTTTGGGTTGGGTGTGGCCTGTTGTTTGTTTATATTGCCTCTAAGGCCCTTTGTGTTAAACAGCTTAGGAAATTAATATGGTATTACACATTG
>JAAAKM020000498.1:38447341-38457632 GCA_010016025.2 Alatinidae sp. Z8VKAUB7J3 | reverse complement strand
ATAAGGCTTCTGATTGAGCACGACAGGCAGATTCAACTAGCTTTATACCTTCCAGATCTTGCATAGGTGCTGTTTCCACCATTATGGTTTGCGTTCATTTAGATTTGCGTAACCAGTGAGTGAGTATTAACCGTATAATTCAAACAACATTTTCTCACCTTTCTCTGTTATTAGGAACATGTATCCTACAAGAATAATGCTAGTCTTCCAACATTTTCTATGTGATATGTAAATTGAGAACAAGCCTATCCATTTGCTATAAAACTACATTGGTCGCTAATACAGTTTTTGAGGCAGAAGAAGCTTTGGAGAACTTTCGAAAACCGATTATTTCTGAAATTTCGACGAGGTTTTGTTTGAAATTTGAGTTCGCTAACCCAGCAGCCAACATCGCTGGTGGCAAATGACATAAAATCAATGAACCATATTGTGCTAAGGCATAAACAAATTAACTTAAAAAGAACAACATATAGCACAGAAAACTGTATCGTGAGCCTACATTTTGAGTATACTTCACAAAGAGAAATGCAACTGGGATAAAGCTATCAACAACACTGTTTTATACTCCCTGTTAGATAAATTAAATCAAATACGACTTCCCTATCTTCTCGCGCTAGTTCTCAGGATAAGTGACGTATTACTCATAATAAAACACCAGCATTCCTTGTTGTCGATCTATCGCATTCTAATTTATTAATCAAGATACTCTTATTCTGACACTCCAATCTGTCACAGTCTCTTTCTCTGGCGTTACATCAGGGATCGAAATAAGGAAATTTTATCGAACCGGCTGTTTTGATGCGAGGGATATGAGAGGAGGGTGCCGAGCGCCCGGAGGGATTACATTCATCTGAGGTCTGAAGGGCGCTGTAAGCCACCTTGGAGGGGCCGTGGCGGAGCCCTGAAAAATTTTCTATGGTAGTGGGTTTTTTAGCCCAAAATGCCTATTTCCCGGACCATTTTCAGCAATTTCATAGCCTCTTAACCAATGCATTATGGAGAGAAATGTGATTAATTTTTATCCATGATTAACGGAAATGCCCAGCTCATGAAAATTTCTGTCCATAAATACAAAAAGTTGATCAATTTTATGCCCAATGTAATTTCGAGCCGGCTTTTATCGGAAAATTTAATACCTTGTCGAACCGGCTAAACGACAATTTGAGCCGGCTTTAGCCGGAGCCGGACGGTTATTTCGACCGGCACAATTAGTACAAATGATTAAGAAAGAAAATATTATAAATAAATAAATCAATAAATAAGTCACCATAATGAACAAACCGTTCCAATACATCAAAGTAAGCGAGTACTGTATATTGTTTCATCGCTAGTCCGCAATCCTTTCTGTCCCATTATGCTACGAAACCCGAAATTAGAACGGCCTTGGTTACGAGATTGCAACGATAAATTCCGCGCAGCATTTTCTACAAGACGCTGAATCCTTTTTACAGTTTTCAAATGATCACTTATAAAAACACTTCGCCGACCAAACGTACTTGTAAGTTAATTTGATTTATCAAAAATCTTAAACACTTCTTGCCTGACACCTCCAATAGTGTTAACATTTTTGCAGCAGCGTTTAGGAAACATTGTATTAATCATGTCGTTGCCACCGCGTAATCAAGGCCGTGATGTTCAAACCAGCTTTTCGATTTAGTCGCGTATGAAGTGCTATACGTTTTCATTCTTTTCAGCTGCCTTTCTCTATTACTGATTCAATTTGAAATCAAACGTTTCTACAGTATTGACACTGAAAGCGAACTCATACGCCATCTTTTGTTCTTGTTCAAATTTATCGACTAACTTATTTGAGCTATTTGTAAACAGTCTTTTAACATAACTACAAATACGGTTAGTAGAAAATGATAGATTTCTTGTAGATAGTGTTCTCAAAGCGCATTGGCATAGAGTAAATGGGTGTAAATATCAGCGCCTCTATTCAGAATATCATAAACCTTCGAATGGATACAAGGACGGCATAAAAACTAAACAAGCAAGCGCAGATGTTTAACAAACATACACAGTGAAATGTAGAGACTTAAGGGTGATTTGTACATTAGCTTTTCAGGCCATTCAGGATATCTACCTTTTAAGCTATGTCAACATTAAATATTGAATACTGTGGGACTAACGCGAAAATCGACACATTTCCACCAGTGTACAGGTAGGTCGTTCTTAGACTAAAATGTGGAATAGCGAACGCCAGAATCTTGAGTTTTTGTTACTAAAAACTGGATATGATGCTATGCTTTCATTTAGGTTGGGATGAGCGGTGGTGGTGGCTGTAGGGCTTCAAACCATACGATTTTTCTACTAAAGACTTTACATATCTGTAGGTGAAACAATACATTCTTCCAAAGGATGATTTTTGGCTGAAAAATATCAACAGTGTTCCCCCAAATGGAAGAAAAAGAAAGTGGCTGCTGCCCTTCAAATCTGGCAATTTATCAAAACACATCTTTTTGACAGGCCTTTAGGATCTAGGGTACCTTAGGGGTATTTAAATTCGCGCAGTACTATTTTTTGCGCACCCTTAGATGCGCGAATTTATGTAATGCGCGAATATTTGTCCGCGCGAAGACGTCCAAGATCAAAAGCAAAACTATTGATGTTCAAATAGATATCAAGTTGAGTGTCTTAAAGCCTCTCCATGCAAAATGAGTCACATCATTCTACGATTCTATGCAAAATAACAAATCTATCGTGACAAACGGCTCGGATCGAGTAGGAATTACTAAGTTCTAGCGATCGACGCAGCCCTGCAACAAGAGGATAGGTCTTTGATGCTAGAAATTGAACTGGAGTGAGCTTTATGATGTTAAATAGTTCTTATTGTTGACAAAATACTTGCATTACAGAGGGTAATCAACTCGTTTCATTAATTTTTCTCTTTTTGCACGACATGTAAAGTGCGCGAATTTACGTCTGCGCGAATGTATCCAATTAGGGTGCGCGAATTTAAAACGTGCAAATTCAAGTCGGCGCGTAAAATAGTACTGCGCGAACTTAAATGCTCTTAAGGCGGACCCCTCTTTGGTGTGTGATGCTACAAAGCTGCCAGAAAATACTAAAATAATGACGCAATAAATGAATTTTTAAGAAAAACATCTTTTTTACATTTAAATACGATCCCTTCGATAAATTGCTGCTTTTTATGGCTTATTACAATCATAAATAACAAGCTTTTGAATCTGCAAAACGATCTTATTGAAACACTATCAACTTTGAATAATCCATACAATTATGAGCTTCATTCAAATCAAAATACATCATCTTTCACCTGATGGAAGTCTAACATGGACACTTACAGTTTTACGAAAGCGCACTTCAAGATTTAAATACCTATCACGTTTACTGTGCCTTGCAACGGGTGCCACATAATACAGAGCGGATCTATCACGGAAGTGCTATTATAAGCAACGGCCGGAAATAGGTAAAATCCAACTATGGCTCCTGTTTCTTTGTTGGTAAAACTTGCAGATTTCAACCTTTGGAAACGTTTTGGCGTCACATACCACAACGCACGTGTCATCAGTTCAATGCTAATAATTTTATGCTGCTACTGCTGTGCGTATCCAGAAATCTGTTCTCAGAACTTGAGGTTTTGTAGGTGTTTAGTAATTAATTACGACAAAATGGAGACTTATCGATAACTTTTGATTGCTTAGGAACAGAAGAAATATTTCTCAGGAAATAAACAGGTATGATTTCATCACCTTTCTATCTTCCAAATCAACTATTCATCCACAGCTTAGCTGTGATACATACAAATACTCTCACTGTAATAAACGGTGTTACATACAAAAGGACTATAAGTGAAGGTCAGTGAGACCATCAATGATCGGATGATCGATTACAATAAGTATTGCAATTTCGATTCGGTTTGATAATTATGTCCGCCCCTTCCTTTTCGCCCGCCCTGAGGCCTCATAATGGCCCGTGAATTGAAGATGAGTTTCAAATGGTACACGCACTCTCCTTGTACAAGTGAAAGCACGCTAGGCATTCTTGATCATGTGTTCTGTATCTCTGCCTTGCTGACTTTGCGCCCGTCTGTCCACTGTTGTGTCTGACGATAAGTGCAAACGCGGCGCTGGGTCTCTAGTAAAACGGGGATGAAAGCAACAAGGGCCTGCAACAAGTACCATGAGGGCATGACAAACATAGATCCATCCCCAGCATCTCCAATCGGCAATCATCTTCGCAAAATGATCCCCACTCTTATGGCAGGCAATCTGTTTTGCCTATTCGATGATACTCCACTACATCCTTAATGTAGTGTGCCATCATTTGTGTCACTATGTGCCACTCATAGACTTCTTTTCCTGCGCTTGGCGCATTTTCATCAGTACCATACTTTCAAAGTCCAAACCACTCGGGGGAGGCGACGTCCTAGCGGCCATCTGAAAACGAAGTAAAAAATGTGCATATTAATGTATATGTTTATCAAGACATAGTACAACTATAGGTAAGACGCCAAAAAGGAAACTGCAATTGTGACAACGTATTCTCCATTCTTTAAGACTTCGTTAGGTCTTTGTACACTGGAGGTCACACGAGTTTTATAAAACTCATAAAATCATAAATAGTTATAAAACTCTTATTAGCGTTGTGCTAAGTTGTAGTTTCCTTCTTGGCGTTTTATATATAGTTTGTCGGTCTTGTTTTCACCATAAAATTTACAGTACGGCTAAGCAAAGGATCATTAGAGTTGATGCAAACGCATACGAAGAACCCAACATCTAGAACTCATTATTTCACATTGTTCAGTAATGTATGACGTGGTTAAGTACAGTAGTAGTGGTAACTGTAAAATATTACGTAATAAATAGCCCAAGCATGCGCAAACCGATATGAACGTTACCTGCTGGAATACAATACACGAAATCAGGACAAGTCCAGAAGTATTACTAAAGGACAGTTTACATAATGAACCATCACAATAATTATGCCAGGGGTAGATTTCTTAGGAATCTCAAGCAGGGCAGATTCACAACCTGTGCTTCCACGTCTCATCATAAAGATTGCCTCTCGCTGCCTTATAAGCTTGTTTTGCCTGACAATTGAGGGAAAATTATGATTTCTAGTAACTGCTACACAATACCTATTCAAGTACATTCCCATGGCTGTCAATACAACGGCGTGGTGTAACTAATACGATAATGTGCTCATTCCAAATCACTGCCTGTAAAGAATACACTGCTGTAATACATTTAATTTGTTAATAGGGGAAAGGTGATTTGTTATTGCCAGAAGAGCGTTTAATAATATAAACATTTTTGTTTAATATAAAGATAAGTGCCCATCACAAGTCTTAGAGTTTAAGCTGGAAAAATGCAAGCTAGATCTTCGATTTTTAGAACTTTGCAAGAAAAGGAACGTTATACCAAAGTTTTTAAACTTCCATGTTGCATCTCGGAATTTAAGGAACTCTTCAGTTTATCTTGTAATTAATTGATTCGATGATGGTGGTAAAATACACCCAAAGCTCATCATACTACGTTTTGTCATTATGTTTCACCTACGTGCCTTGTGCTGGGCACTTATCTTTATAATAAGAATTCGTTTTTCGCCTGGCTTGTCCATTGCAGACGTTATTTTTGTTTAATCCTCCAAACAGCAACTACAACAAGTCGTCTGGTTTAAAGAAGGAAACCTACTTGAAATAAAGATAAGGGCTCCATTACGATTGCGGTGTGGGAATCAACACAGAACTGCAATCAGATAAAGAGTTGGCTACCGTCTGTACTACAAAGCATTCAGAGAAGCATTGCTAACAGAAATTATGGCAAAAATAATGTTTGGGTCATACTTCTTCTGATGGGTGAGATTTGCTGGCTTCCTTGCCTTTGCTTTCAGGGGCTTTGTGCTTATCACCTTCCAGCCATTCAATACGTAGTTCGTTGCCAGGACTACCTCTTTCGAATTCCAAAGCTAAAGCCTGAAAATAAAAAACATGATATAGAACTTAGCTAAACATTTCGCGTCTGATTACGTTCTGTTGTACTGATCTTCAGTAAACAGTTATTTTGCTCCCACAGTATGGGTTAGCTAACGTTGCCCGTGCTATGTCTGCTGACCAGACCCTGTTCAGAAGCGATCGGGCATGTTTGTCTACACCAATTTGAGAAAAAACATCAAGGAGCAAATGAGAATACTCATTAGTTTGTTGCTGCAGCTATTCTGAGTAATTTCCTCGCTGCCTTGCGCATATTTTCTAGATATATGATTTGACAGTATAAGGCCATGACCTCAACTATCAGAGGTAGTCTACCACCTCCACTACCACGATGACAATATAGTAAATTTTCTCTTTTTATCGCAGTAGCTCCCAGTCCTCTATCGTTGAATATGGCCATAGAACTAAGAGGCCATAAGAGGTCCTCTTAATTCTATGGATATGGCATACAACTCTATAAAACATAGGGAAAAAATCCACATCGAGTCACGCATATTGATAATAAAACGATTCCCGTCAACCTTACGTCTTATGACAATGGCCTGAATGTCACTGCTTTTGTTATTAGTCTAAAGCTTTCCAACAAACATGAGGTGTACGTCGCGCAGTACCATTTTGAGAATTGCTTTGCTAAGTTTGTGAACGAGAATATTCATTCAAAGCCCTGCTTTAACATCCCAGCCTGACGGTACTTCTTTCGCAAGATAGAAATGCCAAGACGACATTCCGCATTCTCTTGCGTAGTGGTTTCCTGAGTGGGGCAAGCACACTTGTAGGAGCAACTTCACTAAAAGTGAAGATTAGAGACGCGGATGGCGCACTAGTCTAACTTGTTACATAATATTTAACTCAGCGACTTCAGAGGACAGATACAGCTAGGCCTAGCACGATCTAGTGAGCATGTTCTATGTCTATGATAGATGGATCTTAAAGTAGATCAATCTATGGTCTATATGTACAATCACACTTTGCTACGTTTAAACGTAGATTGATCTGCCTAGACCAAGACGATGTACAGATTGACAAGACACCGAGCTGTGAGAGATAAATCTATACAAGAAATCTTCATCAGAAAAGAAGTAACCGAGAGAGTATAAATGTTTAATAATTGAGCTTATTTACGAAGTCTTAACCCTTAATTTTTTACTGTAAGGTTATTAAGTATCTTCTTTTCTAAAATTGTCACTAAAAGACTCAACTGCGTGAGTCAGAGATACGGAACCACGAAGACCGTCAACGTGTTTTCTAATCAACAGACTAAACTTGCAGAAATTTGTTCTGAAATATTCACATTAAAGGTTTGTCCATAAGTTGGGCCACTGCCGTGAGAACTCCTTGCATTTTGACAAGCGGACCACTGTCTAGGAAATTGAAGTTGATTCCAAATAGGGTCACCATTGAAACAAGTGCTGTAACAGGTATAATTATGTCATCACTCTGTAGACTGTAGATATGAAGCACGTAGATCAATTAGATTAGCCTTGACAGCTTCAATTGTGGGTTAGTAAGAGACTAAAAAGGACTTCTAGACTGTTTCATAGTCTTTAAATCTGGATGATGATTCATATAACGATGGATAGGCCTAGTATCACATGCACAAATTTGCCCAATCTCGGCCGAATACTGATAATCATCCTTGTCTTAACCGAGGGGCAAATAACTGCAAAAAAGCGTACGTGACTTTTTTCTTTAGTGATTTTTTCTTTGACTTCTTTACTTTTTTCCGACTTTTTTTCTGACTTTTTCATTTTTTCTGACTTTCTGACTTTTTTCTGACTTTTTGACTTCTTTCTGACTTTTTGACTTCTTTCTGACTTTTTTCTGACTTTCTGACTTTTTTCCTGACTTTTCCCAATTAGCGTACGTGACTTTTTTCAGTCTTAACTTCCCTACTGCGTTCTAAATGATCTGTAAAGTTTAGAATAATTCTATTAGGTCCTTACTTTTGTCATTTTGCCAGTATTACATCAGCAGATGTGTTTTACTCTCCTTAGACCACGATTTCAACTCTTTTCGCAGCTGTATGAATGCTCTTGAAATATCTACCGATACATTTAGTCGATCACTTTGCTCATGAAGACCGAGTTCTTGTAGCATCGCTCGGACGTACTAAAAATCGTTTCATTTAGGCAGCTAAGCAATAGTGGTATATCAGTTGCCATAGGAACTCTCAAGATTTCAGTCCAACCAATAGGGTTTCTTAGAGACCTTCGTTAAAATAATTTAACAATTAAGGCTACCGGGCGCAGAAGCAAGCGATAAAGCAGGGTGAATCGCCCAAAAGGGCGGCCTCTCGCGGAGTATGGGAAGAATTTGTCATCAATGAGAACAGATACTATATCCGTTCATTCCCAAAGGCCCTTAAGTGAACATGTCGCCCCCTCTCCATCTTGAAGAAGGTGGCTACATTCATAGGAAATACTCGATTCCCGTGTCCCATAATAATTTTCATACCCACTTGTACCCACATCTAAGTTATGTACAGAATATTAAATTAAATATATCCGACATATATACAAGTTTGACGGAATCTTTGATATGGGTACAAAATATTGTAACTATTTGAATGAACTACCCCACATTGTTCTCTTTAAAAATGGACTTAAACTAGTTCATTATCTTAGGTGCCTACGCATAGGGCTACCTTTACAATTTTATCGAGGAAGCCTTTTTTATCAATGGTTATTCGTCACCGTATTTAACAAGTATTCTTCAATTAGCACCCTGACTGGTGACACAAAATCATCTAAATGTAATGAAAAAAGCTAAACAGTGGATATGAAATACTAAAGACGATGTACATGGGAACAGAAGCTAAGATTTACCTCGTATATCATTATGCCCTTCCCTTATTTTAGGGTTTCTGTAAAGTGGATTTTGTTGAAACAAATAAACGGGAAGCTAAATTTGTATGCCAATGAAGCCGTACATGTCATGCTGATGACTACAATCACATTTCACTTTTAGAAGGAATGAAAAGACCATCAGATAGTTTTCTGTTCTTTAGAGAGAAGTTACTTGTGATTTGTCTAGGTCTAGGTAGACTGATAATGATCAGTCTAGGTAAAATTATGAATTTTCCCTATTCAGTTAGATCAATCTATGTAGACCAAGCTATCAAAGTCCATTATTCTTAAGATGTTGCTCATGCTACCTTGTCCACGTAGATTGGTCTAGGGGTAGACTGAGGAGTAGAACGTTATATACATCTGGGCCCAGGATATAGAAATTCTTATCCATTGGCAGCCTCGATTTGGTTTAGTGGATTAATCTCGTTCTATCAATGGCTAGTGAGGTGGACGTCCATGCTCCCGGCTAAAGGATACGGTTCCTGATATTAAATGGGTATGAACAAGAAAAGTTACTTTACACAGTATGATTAGAATATTTGCTAGCCTTATGCAAGTTTAAGCGATTAAAAAATAGGTTATGGAGCCCCTCTTCTTCATTGGTTTCATTCCATTTAATAACAGTTGTTGTCGCTGCCAGATATAAAGTTTCCTTCAAAAACAAAGCACGCAAGAAACTGGATGAAAAGAAGCTAGAAAACATAGACGAACACATGAAAACAACTAAAGAAAGGAAACTTTACAAACTTCTAAAACACGCAACTTTCTTTAATTCAGTATATTCATCTCAAGAATTATTTATGTTTAAATAACTTGAAATTTTTGAATACATGATTGGTACTACAAAATTTAAAAATAGCCTTAAGTGGTGCGTACATTCGTTTAAATCAAAGATGAGTTTCGTTGCACTCTTATCAATTTTGTCCGTGAAAAAACTTAGAGTTGACCTAAGCCTTGATATTAAAACTAGGTTACAAAAGAGGTTATTAACGCATAACGGGGGGGGGAGGGGGGTCGTTGTAGTATCATCGATGGAGACATAAACTTTTCTTGAAAACTGGGATCTGTTAGTAGCCTTTCTAATATTAAACTTCCTTGCCCGTCTAACGGTATATCTATAGATACTGTATTAATGGTCCTTAAAGGTATTCCAAAGGTTTAATTATGTCCACGAGCATCATGACTAGAATCAAACATGAATATCTTACCGCTTGTGCCACTTCGCCATATTCCACAATCGCCAGTCCATTTTTCTTCGCAGATACTATTAATGTTAATACTGGTCCATACTATAAGTGGGATACAACAATAGGCAAATAAATACGGTGCTGCCATTCGGGGTTAGGCACACATTTCAGAGAAAATGGTATCATACTTTCCATCAAAAACATCATGTACTTACGGTTTGCAGAATACATGTCACTGTGTAAAACTCGTATAATAGGAACACAAAACCACTGAGAAGAAGAAACGTATTCATACA
>JAAAKM020000498.1:38382966-38412739 GCA_010016025.2 Alatinidae sp. Z8VKAUB7J3 | reverse complement strand
ACAGTTTCTTCCTTTAAAGTATCAGAAATATCTATGCTTTTGTCATAAAAGTTGTCTGACTTGAGTATTCCCTGCACTCTTAGGCTATTTACCACAACTTGTTCGAAAAGATAAGCCTTATCATATTTTATAAGGAGCAAGTACATGAAGCAATTATATCCATAAAGCAAAATTAAAATGGGAAAATAGTTAGGCAGAGGGCTAAACTGAGAGATTGGCGAAGTTTGTTTGATGAATTTGTTCTAAGATAAATAACTAGGTGGTCGCAATAACGTAACGAAAAAGCGAGTGAAATCTACTGAATGCAGTAAAATTTTTGACCAGATATCCCACCATCCGGCATTGGTAAGTACTCAAAGCTTTTAACCATATTTTTAACAACTCGCGATTTTTAAACATTGACTTGAATTTTCATGCATTAAAACAAACTTTAGTCTAGTTTAAAAGTAGAGGAAAATATATATCAATATTTCTCTTTCCCTGAAGATCTTTAGCCTGGCTGTTATTTTTATTACCATATTACAACATAGTCTTTCTATTCAATAGTTGCATAGAAAGACAATAATCACGATAACTATCATTACGCTAAAACTTCACTCAAGCAAAAAAAGAGGAGGACGACATCAGTTGATTGCAATTGTAGCAGAATTCAAACATTTCTCCCTCTGCTTTCTAATTTCAAAGAGCATTCGAAAAGATTAACAGGCCTAATGGCAGTGTTTCCTTGTCTCTGTCGGCGCAGAAAGACTGGTCTGCAATTTCGTATAGTGGGGTGTTGATGTCCGTCGATGAATGGTTGGAAGCTTAAGTGGCGACAATAGGTGAAGAGAATGCTAACATCGGATCTCTACAGTGACTTGCTCCTAATATTGATGCATTAATAGGAAGCAAATGACTTCCCTTAGATTATGATAAATCATCGTGGGCGAAGGCCAACCTATACCGGAGATGCTATTAACCACTTAATTTTTCGTCAAATAAAAAGTCACAAGAAATTAACTCCTAAAAAGGGCAGGGATGATGATGTCACTAGGTTCATTCCAGTCGACATTTCAACTCCGTCGTTTACAACAGTAGTTTCCGAAGTGGCAGAGTTTAAAACATTGAAGGGATTAGTGAAAGTAAATGGATGGTAAGAATTAGATTACAAATAGGGTTTTTATTGCTGGTTTATGTTTCAACTTGTTTATAAGTAACAGTCTCTTTTTTTAGAGTGTTATTTCGTTTACTATATTGAAAGTGCAACACCTCAGTACCAAGCACAAACCAATCGATGGGCTTTTGTGCATGGACGTTACGGTCGTGTCTTGGGAGCCAGGGAAGACATGGGATCCTGTTTGGGAACTACTGGTCTTAAACTTGCGACTTCCACCGTTTTTTTATTATTTTCATACTGTTTGTTTGTAGTATTCCTTACGGGGCAGGTGGTATGGGCTCTTCATGCAGCATATTGAGTTGTAATAATGATCACGTGCTCATGTAAACAATTGACAAAGGAGACACGCTCATCACATCTTAAATTCAAATCATTGAAGTCGTTTGTAAACATGGACCAAAATAGAGTTTGATGCTTTCGACGGCGGTCTTGTTCTCTAACGTTAGTTTAAGCAACCTGAGAGATGGGAACAACAGGGGAATTCTCATGACATCCGCAAACACAAGAGTAGCCATTACAGCTGCAGTAGCAAAACGGGAAGAAGAGGAGGCCCATAGCCACAGGGGGCTACGTAGGAACTTGCTTTTAGACCAAGATTCAACTTCTATAAGTTTCCTTTGTGTAGTTGAAATGTCAACCCCTTAAAATTCAAAATAGCCCCTCCAAATTTCTAAACCAGGCTACTGCTTTCAGATGGAGATCCAGCCCTCAGGGAAAATGTAACAGAGATTGTAGCTGTGTGTGATGTTAAAAGACAAGTGTGGGCATCGTAACTGTCGCAACGTCCGACGACACTATCTGGGAAAGGATGAAGGTTCCGAAATTTAATGTACAGTAGTTTAAAACCACTCTTAAGTGACAAAGCATTTCCATTTTCAATAGAAACGCGCTGATACTTACATATCCAAGGCATGTGGAGTAAACCACTAGCCATGAAAACGTTCGGCATTACCGTTGAAACAATAATAGTTGTCAGAGATGTCTGTGAAAACCATATTATAACAGGTGAAAGTGCGTGAGATTTCTTGGAAGTGGTTGAACCCTCGTGATACGCATTAGGCCTACTATTTTTGAGGTTGTGCTAAAGTTACAGCAGAAACTGTGGATTCTAATAACATTGAATTGTTGCCGGTGGGGCTACAGAAGAGTTAGCTTGTGCGCAGACAGAAACTACTGACATACCCACTTCAGCTGGGATAGTCTGCACGCATGCTACACTAGAGTGTCTTGTTGTAGGAAAGGAAAGGAGGGCCATTGTTTCCCATTTAATACTGTAGTGACGTCAATCAAGACAAAATTTCTCTGCCTGCGTGGTGATGGAACATGGTGTAATGGGTGGCACGTCAGCGTTGCAACAACGAAGGACGTTGTTCGATTTCTACGTCTTCACCACGGATTTTTTCCTCGTATTTCATAATTCAGACACGTCAATAAGAGTCAAGGAGTGCAATATCGCTCCGTACACTTCTCTTCGTAATGTCGTTCCTGAATACAGTTACCATTCTGTAACCTTCAAAAACCTTCAAGATCCCGAGCAAAGACTAATATAAACTCAGAATTCACTGTGTTTATTGTGAATTCATTTTTCTTCAAAATTCCTAATTAGTCCCAATTTAGACTTAGCAGACTCAGTGTGAATTTAGATAGCCCTCATCAATTATTACTGGAGCGGCCAGTAAGGTAGCTTTCCAAGTTATTTGAGAGCATCAAAGACCTAATTATCTGGAGTACCATGTGGAGCACGAATGGTAAAAAGCATAAAAATAAGTGATCGGGGGTTGAAGCCGTGAGGTCCGGACCACTTTGGCCATCCTGGATCTGAGCCTTTGACAACCTAAGTATTTCCCCTTTATCGTCTAAATATTCTGTTTACAAGGACGAAACGTACATGAACTCAGTCTTTGCTCAAAACAGATTGTTGTTTACCTCGGCATTCGTCTGTGGGCATGGACCTCCATCGTTTTGACAGTCTCTCAATCAAAGGCCTCTTGTTCGCAGTAGGCCCGACATTGAAACTACCTTGAATAAACAGAAAAATCACCAAACAGGCTATTAAATGAATAAAGGGCAGTTGGGGCGTCCAATGGCGCCCCTCAATTTTGGCTACCGGGCAGAGAAGAAAGCCATGAGGCAGACTTAAACGCCCAGTAGAACCGCCTCTCGCCTATCATGGAGAGAACCACCAATGAGAACAGATACTGGCATATTTCTGAAACGTCACCCCTGGTCAGCAGAGGGTAGGGACTGCCCGGAGGGAGATTAATCTATGCCATTCTAAATCAATCCATTCAATAAATTGCAATACAAATTTAAAGGATTTCAATCAAATTCTAATCATAATACTTACAAGAAATGTTAACTAAATTAATACAATGGGATGAAAATACTGAACACCGTGGACAGTGAACCTGATCATATATAGTGAATAAAAACCATTTGAAGTAAAATGAGAACAGATACTGGGGTATCTCATAATACCTCACCCCTGGTAAGCAATGTGTAAGGACTCCCCTAAGGGAGATTAATCATTGTATCCTAATTTCAATAATTTATTAACCATTTTCAGGAGGAAAATTACATCTTATATATATTAATCAAAACCTAATCACATTGAATGTCCCATTAACTGAAAATTGGATGATGATTACTGAACAAAGGGGAAAAATGAATAAAAATAGATATTTTATAAATTATCATGAGAACAGATACAACATCTATTCCTTGCCAAAAAGGCTCAGAAGCGATTCCTTCATAGGAAATGCACATTTTTTTCCAGGTTTTCTTTGCACGTCTGGAGCTATTTGGTCATTCTCCCTGATAAGCAGTCGGGGCATTCCCCAGAGAATTTTATCTCATTTCTATTCTTTACATGAGGACCATACCTACTAAGGCCAAGTGTTCCTGTCCTTGTAAATTATCGATTGTTGTTAAATTTATAATTTTACAACGGTAAGGCTATTAATGCATCCAACATTTACTCGGTTGGAAGGAGAAAAACAGGGCATCGTAACTGCCTGTAAAAGCTCCGGTCTTGGGATGCCCAAGTCCGAAGTCTTGTAACAATGTTCTCTGGTGACAATTTCCACTCAAACTTGTGACCCAAATGCACAACTTCCGTTTAGTGTAATATTCCAAACAGGACATCGTGTTAGTACTTCCCATATGATTTGATTGGTTTGTTCTTGAGCTGCCTAATTGTTTTGCTGTGAAAGCAAGTTTTATCGCATGATGCTCATGTGAGGACTTTCTTTTGAATTTCCTCAGTCTGTCTTCTCGTCAGGGTGGAAAAACCATCGCACAGAGGACAAACAAGATGGCTAATTTACAGAATGTGGCTAGCTTGCTCCTGATTGCAGCAGTCGGTCTTCTCCAGAATTGTCAAGCACGACCAAGGGCAAATGGAAAGCTTTGGGGTCTCCTCGTTGCTGGTTCGAATGGCTGGTACAACTACAGACATCAGGTACGGTAGACGTATTGCTACGGTAATGAAACAGACAATTTAGTGATTATCAATTGTTCGTGATAAATGGAATCGCGTACTTCCAATTTGTTTTTGTTGTACATGTTTTGACGAAGTATTAGAAAAATAAATTAACTAGATGAGTATTGGAATATATTGCCCTGCAAAAATACCCTCACATGCCGTTAATTGCTGCAGCAACCAATAATGCATAGGCCTAACCCAGATTATAGGCCACACGCCGCTACAGCAACCATTGACTTTGTATAGATCATAGTTCAGCCATAAACTGCTGGAGCATTTTGGTATATCCAAGTCAGTTAGCCTAAAATATTGCGCTTACGGTCATCACAAAATGCCAGATATTCAAATGAAAGACAAGATAATATTAATTAGAGTAAACTCTCAACTACTTTTTTCTTGGGAACTCGCAGTATGACCCAGTTTCCCAGAGCAGGGAGGTCAACGACAACATGAGAAGGGAGAATGAAAATCAGCTGGAGCTCGAAGATAAAATGTTAAAAAAATAATGGGCGGTTTAAAAGGAAAGGATTAAGACTACCAACAGGACATATATTCTTTTATAGTCTTTAACCCCTTCTCACTGTCAAATTCTGAGCTGGGATGACATGATAGATACGCGACGATACTTTTTGCTACGCCCCTCGTGGTTAGGCTAAAAGTACCCCAGTTTTTTCCACTTTCTCGTGCACACGATAAAATGCCGTTATATTTTACTTTGCGTCCCGTATATGCGCGATGCTGTTACGGGACTTGGTGCTCATTTAGTAAGATTGCATCTAGCCTATTTATTAACCTGTAGCGGCTAACTGTTTAAGAGTAGATTTTTGTAACTGTCGATGGGCAACTCGATTGATATAGGCCTATGGATTATATTGATATTGCACGCCGGTCGCCCTCTTGCTTTCGAACAGGATGCGCATGACGTGGGCGTGCGTGCGGATATCCAGATTCCCGCGCGCCTTCGCCGGGTGCAGGAAGGCGCGCGCGGCGCTGACACGGCGGCCGTTATAAAGCGCGCGCTGAAAATAGCCGACACCCTCCTGTGAGGCGCCGTTGTAGTCCGGATTGCGCGGGATGCCGAGCCCGACAACGCCCTCGATGAAGGCCTCGCACAGCGGGTGAAACCAATCGATGTCGGTGACGGTCAAGCCGCCGTCACGACCCCGGAACATGTCGTCCCCGCCGCCGAGACGGCGCTCTGTGCGTTTGAAATAGGGCAGGATGTCGGCAAAGCCCCAACCGCGATTGCCATACTGCGCCCAGGTATCGAAGTCGGCGCGTTGGCCGCGATTGTAGATATGGCCGTTGATCGAACTAGACCCGCCAAGGGTCTTGCCGCGCGGCGTCGCGATCTTGCGGCCCGCCGTCCCCTCGCTCGGCACCGTCTCATACAGCCAGTTCACCGACGGGTTCACCAGCGTCTTCATGAAACCGGCCGGGATGTGGATGAAAGGGTGCCGGTCGGGCGGACCTGCCTCCAGCACGCAGACCGTCGCGGACCCATCCGCCGTCAACCGGTTCGTCAGCAGCGAGCCGGCCGATCCGGCGCCGATGATGACATAGTCGAACGCGTCGCTCACGCGGCCGCCTGCGCCTCGCCCACGGCGGCTTCCGCGGCCCGCAGCCCGGTGATCACCGCCTTGGTCAACCCACCGAGATAGGCCGCTGTCGGGCCGCCTTCCATACCGCCCGAGGCCGAGCCCGCCGCGAACAGGCCCGGGATCGGGCCGCCCGCCTGCGCCTGCACCCGGCTGTCCCGGTCGATGGCGATGCCGCCCATGGTGTAGGTGATGCCGGCGCAGATCGGGATCGCCCGGAAGGGCGGCGTCGCGATCGCCTGCGGCGTGAACTTGCTCGTGGTCCGGGCGGGTGCGTGCGCCGGGCCGCTCTCGATTGCGGCATTGTAGGCCGCGACCGTGGCGGATAGTCCCTCCGCGGAAACGCCCGCTTTCTGCGCCAAAGTGGCGAGATCGCCCGCCTCCAGCACCGTGCCCCCGGCATTGACGAAGACCGGGTTCATGCAGGGCGGGTAGCGGTTGTCGGCGGCCAGCCCGTTCCACACCGCGTCGTCGAACACCACGGTCGCGGTCAACGGGTCGTCCAGCTTGGCGACCTCATTTGCCATGTAGACCCCACCCATGCCTTCGTCGAGGAAGCGCTGTCCCGCTTCGTCCACGACGATGCTGTGTGCCGCGATGGGATCGATGATCGGATAGGGCCAAAGCTTTTCGATCTCGAAGGCTTCGCGCCCCAGCAGATGACCGTAGAAGCGGTCCATGCCGACCAGCTTCGCGCCCGCCGCCTCGGCCATCAACAAACCGTCGCCATGCCCGGTCGCCGCGCCGCGCTGCAGCAACTTCTCCGGCGCCGGCGAGACGAAGCGGCGCATCAAGTCCATGTTCGCCTGAAACCCGCCATCAGAAATCACCACGGCGGCCGCCGGAATCGTTTCACTGGCACCGCCATTGTCCACGACGACACCGGTGACCCGGCCACCGTCCACGACCAGCTCGCGGGCCCGCGCATTCAACCGGACAGCATTACCCCGCTCAGACAGGTTTGCGGTGAGCTTGCGCAACAGGACGTCGGGTCCGCGGCCCTTCCAGTCCAGCCCCGCGCCGCGCGGCCGGGGTGGCGCCAGGATCCAGCGCATGAATTCCAGCGAGCCGCACTTGATGAACTTCGCGCCCTCGCCGCGCAGCCAGGTCAGCGCACGGCCACATTCCTCCGCCATCACCGGACCCAACGCAGTCGCTTCGCCATCGCCGGTCTGCGCCTGTACAGCGGCGGCGATCTCCTCCGGTGCTGCGGTCAAATCTTTGAACGCGACGTGCAAAATGCCGCCGGCGAAGCGCGAATTGCAGAAATATTGCGGATCGGTCCCTTGCTCCAACAGGATCGGGTTGAGGCCCAGCTCCGCCGCGCGGTTCGCCGTGGTCAGGCCAGCCAGTCCGCCGCCGACAATGACAATATCGCCACTCACTGATTCGTCTCCCTATTGCGGCAACAACATGTCGGCGATGATCTGGGTCAGCTCCGCGAAGGTCCGGAAGGCAAATCCGAGGCCGGCTCCCGCGACGATGGCGGCGATACCCCAGACCCAATGCCACCCGGCGAAGACGATGCCCAGCGCCACCAGGACCGGCAGTGCCAGACCGACCAGGATCGACAGTTTGCGCCCATGCGTGACCATGAACTGAACGGCCGGATATTGCTCCATGCTACGCACTCCCAAAAAGGCGGCCACGCCGCCCGAATGACGGCGGCGATCTTACGCGGCGGCGCCCGCGTTGCAAAACCCTGGCGTGCCGCGTTGCCCCCCTCGGCGAATTAGGCTACGGGTTGCCGGCCATTCGCCATTTCGGGAATCCCACATGACCCGCCCGGCAACCGCCGCGGCCCCTTCCGGCTATCTGACCTTCGCGCGCGCGAACCTTCAGTTCCTGGGGTTCGGGTTCCTGATGGCGCTTGCCTCCAGCTTCGGCCAGACCTTCTTCATCGGCGTGTTCGGTCCCGAAATCCGCGCGGAATTTGGTTTGAGCCACGCGGAGTGGGGCACGATCTACATGGCCGGCACCTTGTTGTCCGCGGCAATTCTTCCCTTTACCGGCGGTTGGATCGATCGCGTGCCACTCAAACGCTATGCGGTGCTGGTCAGTATCGGTCTGGCGCTCGCCTGTATCGGCGCCGCACTGTGCCCTGCCGCAGGATTCCTGGTCGCGGTGATCTTCATGCTGCGTCAGATGGGTCAAGGCCTGGCGAGCCACACGTCACTGACCGCGACGGTGAAACATTTCCGGCAGGATCGCGGCAAGGCGGTCGCCATCGTCTCTCTCGGGTTCCCGGCGGGCCGGGCCGTGCTGCCGGTCGCAGCCGTGGCGCTCATCGCCCTCATCGGCTGGCGCACCACCTATCTGATGGCCGGCATCGCGACGGCGATCCTACTGGTCCCGGCCGTGCTCTGGCTGTTGCGCGACCCCGGCCGCGCCGCGGAACGCCCCTCACCGGCGATGGCCGGCCAAGCGCCGGAGCCGGAGGAGCACAGTCTGACCTTGCGTCAGGTGCTGACCCACCCCTTCTTCTTTCTCATCCTGCCCGGCACGGTGGCGCCCTCGATCATCGAGACGGCACTGTTCTTTCACCAGCTTACCGTGGCCGAAATGAAGGGCTGGTCCGCCGGCTGGGTGACCGCCGGATACGCCGTGTTTTCGGTGATGACCACGCTGTTCTCCATGGCAGCCGGACCGCTGGTCGACCGGATCGGGGCGACCCGGCTGCTCTGGGTGATTCTGGTGCCCTATATCTTCGGGATATTGATCCTGGCCTATATGGACGATCCGCTGTGGGCCTGGGGCTATCTCGCCCTATCCGGCGCCACCGGTGGGCTGCGCCAGACCATCGCGCCCGTCATGTGGGCGGAGTTCGGCGGCACCCGCCATATCGGCGCGATCCGCAGCATGGCGGCTACCCTGAGCGTTTTCGCTTCCGCCCTCGGCCCGCCGGCGATGGGCTTCATGATGGATGCCGGCGTCAGCCTGGAGAGCATGGTTCTGGGCACGGTGGTCTATCTCGTCCTGGCCACAATCTTGATCTGGATCGCCTGCGTGGTGCGTTGGCGGCGCTAGAGCCGGGCTAGCGGCCGCTGTCAGGGACACCCGTTGTGGCGCCGCCACCGCGCAACATCATGGCCTTTGGGAACCACATCGCACGGGCCCGCTTTCGCGTAGCCGCGTAATCGGTTGTAACGGCGAATTTGGTCAGGGGTGAGGATTCCAGGCGTTTTCAGATGCGTCTTCAAGTGAACGAAACGCAAAGCGCTCCGGACATTACCAATCTCGCTCAGCATCCGCTCCAGGGACACTGCGCTGACCGTGCCTTCGCGGAACTGCCGATCCAAGGCGCGCTCCAACGCGATCAATTCCGCCCCTTTGGCCTGCGCCGCAATTTTCATGTCCCGGTACAGCGCGGTGATTTTTGCGACCTGTTCCGAATCCAGCGGTATCGCGTCCTTTAGTTCCAGCAGATGCGCCGGACCGGGGACACCGTTCAGTTCGGCGGCCTTGGCGAACCCCCAGCCGCCGCCCCTGGACAATTCTTCGATATCGGCCGCCGACAGGCTCTTGATCTGCCGGGTTTCCTGCCCGCGATACGGACTCGCATGTTTATGGCCATCTGCGGCATTTGCAGTCGCAGCGAGGAGAAGGAGGGCACCGCTGCAAACGATCTCTGTCAACCGCCACCAACCGTGCTGAAAAGTTCCGATTTTGGACATGCGCTCTATATGCAGCTTCCCCCGACAGGAAGGTCAAGGTAGCGGCCGCCAATCGCCAACCTGGCGACGTTTCGACAGATCGCTCAACCGCCAGTCGATTGACCTTCCCCTACGGGAACCCTCTAACGTCATCGCAACCTGACGGCTGCGACGAAAGTAAGGAATAGAATAGCCCGAATACCTGTCGGCGCTGGATTGTGGAAAACGGTGTCGCGATACTGTCTTCACCCGGCCTTGATCCTCCTTGGCTTCGCATTGGCATTTCAGGCCACCGCCCATGATGGCGCGACCGGCGTGGTCAAGCAGCGCATGGATATGATGTCGGCGCTTGGCAAGACTATGAAGAGCTTGAAGGCGATGATACGGGAGACCGGACCCATCGACGCTGCAATCCTGTCCCGCTCGGCCGACTCGATACGCGAACACGGTGCGCGTATGCCGAAGCTGTTCCCGGCCGGAAGTTACGGGAAACCGAGTGAAGCGCTGCCGACCATCGACCAACATCGCGAAGAATTCGACGCTCTGTTCGCGCAGATGGTCGAGCGCGCCGCGCGCCTCTCAGCGCTTGCCGAAGCGCCCGCACGGCCGGCGCTGGCTGCGTGGTTTCGCGACACCGGACGCATCTGCTCCAGTTGCCATAAGACCTATCGCGGCGCCCGATAGGTCACTTTCCCCAATCTGCCGGGCGAGACCTGTTATCCTGCCAAAGGTATAACGCGTCGCGCGTCTTAAATTCTGCGGCGGGGTTTCGGGGGAGACACCATGAGCAGCGCAAACGCTATTCACGCCTTTTACGGGCCGTCCTCGCCTTGGGCCTATTTGGGTGCGGTGCGGCTTTACGCGCTGGCGGACCGGTGCGGCACGCCGCTCGTCCTGCGGCCGATCCGGGTGATCCAAGAGAATGGCGGCATTCCGCTGCGCACGCGACCGCAGCCCCGGCAGGACTATCACGCGGTGGAGCTGGATCGCTGGTCCAAACATCTCGGGATCCAGCTTAATCTGGTGCCGAAGTACTATCCGTGCCGGACCATCGAAACCGCCGCCGGGGTCGTGATCGCGGCGCAGCGCGAAGGGTTGGACGCGCGCGCTTTCTCCTTCGCCATGCAGCGTGCGCTATGGGCTGAGGACCGGGACATCGCCGATCTGGACACGCTGCGGACGATCGCGCGGGACACGCTTGGCGCCGCGGGCCCTGACCTGGTCGCCGAACCGTTGCCGGCGGATATCCGGGCCATCTGGGACGGCAATCTCGCGGAAGCGCAACGGATCGGCATCTTCGGCACGCCGACCTACGTCCATGGCGGTGAATTGTTCTGGGGCCAGGACCGGCTTGAATTTCTCGAGCGCGCCATCGCCGAATCGCAACGATAGGGACCGCCACTTTGTCCGACGCCAAAGCCATCCATGCCGACGCTATCGTCATCGACGGATTGCAATGCTGCGATTTCGACCGCCCCCTCCTGGAAGAGGCCCTGCGCGGCGGTGTCACCGCCATCAACCACGCGGCAATCCTTTGGGAAAACTTCCGCGGCGGCATCGACCGGGTAACGGAATGGCACCGCCTGTTCGATACCCATGCCGACATCGTCATGCCCGTCCTCAGCACGGCTGACATCCGTGCGGCCAAGGCCAGCGGGAAGCTGGGCATCATCATGGGCTGGCAGAACACCTCCCCGCTGGAGGACCGGCTCGACTACCTGTCAATCTTCAAGACGCTTGGCGTCGGTATCATGCAGCTCACCTACAACACCCAGAACTTCGCGGGCGCCGGCTATCTGGAGGAAACCGATTCCGGTCTCACCGGGTTCGGTCGCGAACTCGTCGCGGAGATGAATCGGCTCGGCGTGCTGTGCGATCTGAGCCATGTCGGCGAGGTGACGGCGGCGGAGGCGATCGAACATTCCGCCCAACCCTGCGCCATCACCCATTGCCTGCCACGGGCATTGAAGGATGTGCCGCGCAACAAATCCGACGCGCTGTTCGAAAAATGCGCGGACAAGGGCGGCGTCATCGGCGCCTCGCTTTTCGCGCCGGGGCTGGCGGCCGGAAACGACGCGACGGTGGCGGATGTGGTCGACGCGATCGCTCACATGATCAACCTGGTCGGCGAAGATCACGTCGCCATCGGCAGCGACTTCTCGCTCAACCGCCCGCGGCCCGGCCCCTGGCAGGAATGGGCTGCGAAGGATAAGGGGACGGCCCGGGTCCTGACCGAGTTCGCGACGGCAACGATCAGCAAGCCGAAAGGGTTCCAGCGTATTGACGAGTTCCCGAACCTGACGGAAGAAATGCACGCCAGGGGTTGGACGGAAGCGCGGCTCAGGAAGATCCTCGGCGGCAACTGGCTACACCTGCTGGATCAGGTCTGGCACGGCGAATAGGCGTTGAGGAGGAAATCTAAGTCATGAAAGGTGACGGCGACGCCCCGGGACTGGCATGGCTGGAAGACCGTGTGCGGCATGAGATTGACCTGCTGCGGCACAACTACCAGCCCTGGGTGCCGCCCGCACCGGACGCGGACGGCGAACCGGTGCTCGATGTCCTGATCGTCGGCGGCGGGCTGTACGGTCTCGGCCTCGCCTGGGGCCTGCTGCGCGCGAAGGTGACGAACCTTCTGGTCATCGACAAGGCGCCGGCCGGCCGGGAAGGACCCTGGATGACCTTCGCCCGCATGCGGACCCTGCGAACGGCCAAGGCGCTGTCGGGTATCGAATTCGGTGTCCCCAGCCTCTCGGTCCGCGCCTATTGGGAAGCGCGCTTTGGCGCGGAGGCCTGGCAGGCGCTGCCGCGCATCCCGCGGCCGGAGTATATGGAATATCTGGAATGGTTCCGGCACACGCTCGACTTGCCCGTCCAGAACGACACCGAGGTGGTGTCGATTGACGGGGACGCGGACATCGTGCGGGTGACCGTCCGCCGGGGGGACGAAACCAAGGTGCTGCGCACACGCCGGGTCGTACTTGCCACCGGGCTGCTGGGCAGCGGCGGGCGGCGCCTTCCGGAAGGGCTCACCGACACTCTGCCGGCGGATCGCTGGGCGCACGCCGCGGACGAGATCGATTTCGAGGGCTTGAAGGGTGCCGAGGTGGGCGTGCTGGGCGCCGGCGCGTCCGCCTTCGACAGCGCGATCGTCGCCGCCGAACGCGACGCCAAGCGGTCCTGGCTGTTCTGCCGCCGGCCGGAGCTGCCCTGGCTCAGCGCGAAGAAGGGGCTGGAGAATGCCGGATTCATGCGCCATTTCGCGGACTTCCCCGATCTCTATCGCTGGCGGTTCGTGCGGGCGATCACGGAAACGCCGATCCCGCCGCCGCGGCACACGGTCGAGCGCGCGCTGTCTCTCGAAAATTTCGAACTGCGCCTTGGCAGCACCTGGACCGCGACCAGAATGGAGAGCGACAAAATCATCGTCACCACGCCGCAGGGCGAGGAGCGGTTCGACTTTCTCATCTTCGGCACCGGCTTCGAGATGGATATCGGCCGGCGCCCCGAAATGGCGGCGCTGGCGCCGCACATGTTGCGCTGGCGCGACCGCTTCACCCCGCCGGACGGCGAAGGGAACGACGTGCTGCTGGATCAGCCCTATCTCGGCAGCACCTGCGAGTTCCAGGCACGCGACCCGGGAACCGCCCCGGTGCTGAACCGGATCAGCATGCTTGGCGCGGCGGCGACGCTCAGCATCGGGCCGATGTTTGGCGGGCTGAATGGGGTGAAATTTCTGCTCGAACGGGTCGTCGACCAGACCTGTCGCGCCCTGATGATGGAGACTCTGGAAAGTTTCTACGAGACCTTCGAAAAGCGCTTCCATGAAACCAAACCGCCGGGTGCGATGGGGTCCACGGATTGACGGACCGTGAGAGACAAGTCTCCCCAACGCGCGCGCCCGTTCTGCGTGACACAACGGGCGAACTGGAATTGCGGCAGGCCAACAGCACCGATAGCGACTTCGCGTTCAGGATATTGTCGACGGCGTTCCGGCCCTACATCGAACGGGACACGGGTTGGGACGAAGATCATCAACGCCAACAACACCAGCGGCGATTCGCCAAATACGACTATCGGGTGATCTGCCTCGACGGTGTAGCGTGCGGCGTCATGTCGCTGGACATCACCCCGTCGGAAATCAAATTGAACCAGATCTTTTTGGCACCCGAATATCAGGGTCAAGGGATTGGCGCACGCTGCATGGGGCTGATTGTCGATCTGAGCGACCGGTACGACCTGCCGGTCCGCTTGCGGGTGATGAAGGTCAATCCGCGGGCCCTGACGTTCTATCGACGCCTGGGATTCAGCGTCATCGAAACGGCCAAGACACATTACGTGTTGAAGCGCTGAGGCTGGCAGGCAGGGCGTTTCGTTTTCCCGCACAACAATTGAAACAATTCCAGGCCCCGGCCGAAATCATCGAGACATCTCGCACCGGTAGACAAAGCGCCGTTCCCCGCAGACGCGGGCACCGTTTGTCCTTAACCGATGCGAGATAGACCAATGAGCCAGTATCGACACAACCTGCCGCAGTTGAGCCGTGACTTTTTCCTGACGGATAGCGGCCTCGAAACCTTCCTGTATTTTCAGCAGGGCATCGATCTTCCGGAGTTCGCTGCCTTCCCGCTGCTCGAGACGCTGGAAGGCCGCAACGAGATCGCCCGCTACTTCGAGCGGCATATCCGGATCGCGCTGGATGCCGGGTGGGGGTTCATTCTCGAGACACCGACCTGGCGGGCGAACCGCGACTGGGGTGAGAAGCTTGGCTACAGCTGGGAACAGCTGGCTGCCGCGAACCAGAATTCGGTCCGCTTCATGGCGGCGTTGCGCGAAGCCTATGAAACACAGCAGACACGCATGGTGATCAGCGGCAATATCGGCCCGCGCGGAGACGGCTACAATCCGGCCGAGCTCATGACTCCGAATGAGGCCGCGGACTACCATCGCGACCAGGTTGAGGCTTTCGCCGAAGCCGGCGCCGACCTTGTGACGACACTGACCATGACCCATGTCGGGGAAGCCGTCGGAATCACGCGCGCCGCGCAGGCAGCCGGCATGCCGGTCGTCATTTCCTTCACGACCGAAACCGATGGCTGCATTCCCACCACCCAGACGTTGGGTAACGCCATTGAGGAGGTCGACAGGCTGACCGGCAACGGACCCGCCTACTACATGGTCAATTGCGCCCACCCCACGCATTTCGATGACGCGCTGCAAACGGACGAAGCCTGGATCAAGCGGTTACGCGGCATACGCGCCAACGCGTCGACGAAGAGCCACGAGGAGCTCGACAATTCGACGGAGCTGGATGAGGGCAACCCGGCCGAGCTCGGTGCGCAGTACCGGGCGATCCGCGAGCGGATGCCCCATGTGACGATCCTGGGCGGCTGTTGCGGCACCGACCACCGACATGTGGCGCAGATCTGTTCCGCTTGCCGGTTGGCGGCGTAGTGGATGGCGGGCGGCCCAACATTAGGGTCGCCCGACTTTCCGTTTAGGCTGCCGCGGCGCCGTATTGCGCCAGCTTCGCCTCGTCGAGCTCGATACCAAGTCCCGGCCCCGCCGGCACGTCGAGGCTGCCTGCGCCGATATCGAGCCGTGTGGTGGCCACCGTATCGACCACCTTGAGCGGCCCGACACATTCCAGGCCGGGCACGATATTGTGCGAGGTGGCGCCGAGCATGATCTCCGCCATGGTGCTGAGGTCGAGGCCGAAGCCGTGGCCGAGCACGACCGGCAGGCCGGCCGCCTCCGCCGTCGCCAGCATACGGGCGGCGGTGAGCAGGCCGCCCGCCTGCTTGATGCCGAACTTCACATAGTCGGCGCAGTCCGCCTGGATCACGCGGATCAGGCTGGCGTGATCGCTGATCGACTCGTCCGCCATGATCGGCAGACCGCCCTTGCGCCGGATCTGCGCCAGCCCTTCGAGATCGTCTTTCGGCACCGGCTGCTCAAACAGCTGCATGTCGCAATTCTTGACCGCATCGCACAAATCGAGCGCGTGCTTCATATCGCATTGCATGTTGGCATCCATGCGCAACTGCATGTCCGAGCCGACCGCATCGCGCACCGCCGCAACCCGGTCGCTGTCCGCCGCGACACCGCTGCCGACTTTGATCTTGACCGACTGGAAACCGTCGCCCTGCCAGCGCTTCGCCTCGGCCGCCGCCTCCTCGGGCGGCAATTCACCGATCCAGCCATTGAAGCGCACCCGGTCGAGTACCGCACCGCCGACATAGTCGTGCAACGCGATCCCGCGCCGGCGGCAGACGAGCTCGATGCAGGCGAGCTCCACACCCGCGACCGCGCCGGGCTGCTGCGGCGTCAGCTTGGCGACGCCTTCGACGATGCGGTTGATCTTATTGGGATCCTCGCCGATCAGCGCCGGGCCGAGCACGTCGCGGATGGCGACCGCCAGATCCGCCGCCGTATTCGGTGCTACCGACTTGTTGGAAGGATCGATGCTGCTGATGCCGGTCACGCCGTCCGTGTCCGTTACCCGCACAACGACGCATTTGGTGACGTCGTAGGATTTTCCGCCGCTGGTAAACGTGCCCACCAGCGGCATGCTCACACCGAACACCTCGACCTGTTTGATCGTCGCCGTCATTCCGGTCCCCCTTCCCTGTCACCGATGGCCCGCGATAGGCTTGGCCCCAGCATAGACCGGCCCCCTGATGAACCAAAACGAGGTTGCAATGACCTACAAAATCATGATCCAGACCCCGATCTCCGACGGTATCAAGTCGGTCCTGGAGTCCCGAGACGATGTCGCCTTCGAGCATTTCACCAACCATGCCGAGGAGAACATCCTGCAGCATATCGGCAATTATGACGCGGCGATCCTCGGCATCGCACCCTTCACCCGCCGCATCGTCGAGAAGGCCGAGAAGCTGAAGATCGTCGCCAGGGTCGGCGTCGGCTATGACGCGGTCGACGTCCCGGCGCTTACCGATCATGGCATCCCGCTGGCCATCGCCGGCATCGCCAATTCGGTCACGGTGGCCGAACATTCACTGCTGTTCATGCTGGCACTCGCCAAGCGCACCGCGCTGTACGACCGGGAAGCCCGCAAAGGCAACTGGGCCATTCGCTTCGAGCAGCCGGCCTGGGACCTGGCCGGACGCACGGTGCTGATCCTGGGCTTCGGGCGGATCGGCCGGCGTCTGGTTTCGCGCTGTGTGGCCATGGAGATGCGGGTGCTGGTGCACGATCCCTACGTGGTGCAGGACGCGATCGTCACCGCCGGGGGCGAGCCGGTTGCGGACTGGCGCGCCGTCCTGGGCGACGTTGATTTCCTGTCGGTCAACTGTCCGAAGAATGCGGAGACCGACGGCATAGTCGGTACGGCCGAGTTGGCGGCGATGCGCGACGACGCGTTCGTCATCAACACCGCACGCGGCGGCATCATCGACGAGGCCGCGCTCGACACCGCCCTCGAAGGGAACATCATCGGTGGGGCGGCGATCGACCCTTTCGTCGTCGAGCCGGCGACCGCGGACAACCCGCTCTTCCGGCACGACAACATCCTGGTCAGCCCGCATTCCGCCGGCGTGACCAAGGAAAGCGTCTTCCGAATGGGTGCCGCCACGGCGCAGAATGTGGTCGATTGTTTCGACGGCAAACTCGATCCGGCGAACGTGGTCAACAAAGAGGTGCTGTAGACCGCCAGAAAATTGCGTCCGCCGGTCCGATAGGGGAGGCTTGGGCGCAACACATTTATATGGGGAGGACAAGATATGGCGGGATTTCTCGAGGGGCGGACGGCGCTGATCACCGGCTCGACCAGCGGGTTGGGACTCGGCTACGCGCGGGCGCTGGCGGCGGAAGGCTGCGCGGTCATGCTGAACGGGTTCGGCGAAGCGAACGCGATCGAGGCGACCCGTGCCGGGTTGGAATCGGAATTCGGCGTCACCACGCTGTACAACGGCGCGGACATGCGGGCGCCGGATCAGGTGACGGCGATGGTCGCGGATGCGACCGAACGGCTCGGCAAGGTCGATATCCTGATCAACAATGCGGGCATGCAACACCGCGCGCCGACAGAGGATTTCCCACCCGATATCTGGGACGACATGCTGGCGGTCAACCTCTCCGCCCCCTTCCACGCGACCCGTGCCGTGTTGCCGCAGATGAAGGAACGCGACTGGGGCCGCATCATCAACACCGCCTCGACCAACGCGCTGGTCGCCTCGCCCAACATCGTCGGCTACACCGCGACCAAGCACGGCATCCTGGGCATGACCAAGGCAGTCGCCCTGGAAACCGCGCGGACCGGCGTCACCTGCAACGCGATCTGCCCCGGCACGGTGCGCACCGGGCTGAGCGAGCATCGCATCGACACCTACGCGGCGGAGCGCGGCAAACCGAAGGACGAGGTGTTGCAGGATTATCTCGAGCAGAAAGAGCCCTACCACCAGCCGATGAGCCGTTTCATCACCATCGAGGAGATCGCGGCGGCGGCCGTCTATCTGTGCAGCGACGCGGGCGCGGCGATGCGCGGTGCGGCCTTCACCGTCGATGGCGGCTGGACGGCACGGTAGGGACGCCGGCCATGCACGACCAGTTCACCCTGCAGCATTTCGAGACCAACGGCATCACACTGCGCGCGGCGGTCGAAGGCGACGGGCCGCTGATCCTGCTGGTGCATGGTTGGCCGGAGCTCTGGTATTCCTGGCGCCACCAAATCCGGCCGCTGGCCGACGCGGGCTACCGGGTCGTGGCGCCGGACGTCCGTGGCTATGGCGGCAGCGACAAACCGGAACCTGTCGAGTCCTACGCCATGACCGAGCTGATGGCGGACGTGACCGGCCTGATCGACGCGCTGGGTGAAGAGAAGGCGATCCTGATTGGCCATGATTGGGGCGCACCGATTTGCTGGAACACGGCAGCCCTGCATCCCGACCGCGTCGCAGCGATCGCCGCGCTGAGCGTCCCCTACCGCAAACGGCCCCCCGTGTCGCAGATCGACACCTGGCGCAAATTCTACGCCGGCAAGTTCTTCTATCAGGTCTATTTTCAGGACGAAGGCGTGGTCGAAGCGGAAGTCGAGGCCGACATGCGCACTTCCTTGCGCAAGATCTACTATTCGATCTCCGGCGACGCGCCATCGCTCGACAGCTGGCTCGACCGGCCAGCCGGGGGCGGCCTGCTGGACCCGATGACCGACCCCGACCCCTTCCCAGACTGGATGACGGCGGACGATCTCGACTATTTCGTCGCCGCGTTCGAGGCGGGCGGCTTTCGCGGCCCGATCAACCGTTACCGTAACCAGGCGCGGGATTATGAGATGCTGCCGGACATGGGAGCGGCGCCGGTGCACCAGCCAAGCTGCTTCATCGCCGGCGAGAAGGATGTGGTGCGCCGCTTCGTCCCCGGCCGCGACGCCTATCGGGGCATCGAAGAGAACTGCACCGATTTCCGCTTCAGCCGTCTGATCCCCGACGCCGGCCACTGGGTGCAACAGGAGGCACCGGAGGCGGTGAACCGAGCGTTGCTGGAATTTCTCGGTGGATTGTGAGGCCGCGATTTAGGACGGTCGGTCATCCAAATCGAGGAACACGCGACCGCCGGAGGGATCGAATTCGGCCGTCTCGACGGGCCGGGCCAATACCTTGTCGGTGATGTCCGCCAGGGTCGCGCCGACGGCTGAGAGATCTGCCTCCCGGCAGGCATCCGTGATCGCATCGAGCACGGCGACGAAGTTCCTGGCCACACGGCTGTCGGGATCGGCGAAATCGTAGTCATTGTGCGTCAGCATATTGATGCACGGCACCGCCGGTGCCCGGGCCTTCAGTTGCGCCACAATGTTCCGCGCATGCTCGCGATAGTCGAGCCCGTCGAAATCCGGCCGCAGGTCCCAGTAGAACTGACGGCTGTCCTGGGTGTTCAGTTGCGCGGTGTCGACCGTGATCGGCATGTTGGCGAAGTCGAGATCGCCGGCCAGCAGACGAAAGGTCGGATTGCCGCGATGCGGGTCGAGCGGCGCTCCCGCCCAGACCGCGTGCTTATCCGGGAACACGCGGCCCGGCAAGGAAACGGACCCGCCGCGAAAGCCTAGGTCGGACAGAACCCGGAACAGCGAATCGTTCGCCGACAAAGTCCCCTGGCGGAAATAGCGCGGCCGGACGCCGAAGGCCTGCTGCCACAGCGCCGAGGCCTCGCCCAGCATAGCCCGTGCCTGGTTTTCCGAAAGGCCGCCGAACTCGCAGGCGTACCGGTCGTCGAAACGCCATGCGTGCAGATGCAGGCCCAGGCAATGCCCCGCCGCTTCCAACTCCTGGAACAGACCGGCCTGCGCGACGGCGACTTCGGGATGCACGAAGAACGTCACGGGAAACCCGTACCGGCCCGCAATTTCCGCATAGGCGCGCGTCCAGAGGTCCGCCTTTTCCAGATCCGGCGGCCCGCTGGCGGATGGATGGGTCTCGCTGACCGGACGTTCGCAGTCCATCGTGACGACGATATCGACTTCATTCATGTCTCAATTCCGCTTCATCTTTCCGGGACTGCGCGACCGCCGCGCGACCCTTCAACCAGGATAGCCTTTGCACGTCACCAGCGAATGCGCATAATCTTTGCATTAACCATCAATAAGATTCGTAAAAGTCGAACTTTCACTGCGAGGAGGCAGGGATTCATGAAACCGAGATTTAAGTTACTGACAGCGGTTGTCTCGCTGGCGGCTGTGACCCTCGGCGCGCAGGCGGCGGTGGCGCAGAAGTCGGGCGGCATCCTGAAGGCCTATCACCGAGGCACCCCGCCGAGCGGGTCGATCCACGAGGAAGCGACCAACTCGACACTGACACCCTACATGCCCGTCATGAACAACCTGATCATGTACGACCAGTCCAAGGCGGTGAACAGCCTGGACACGATCGTACCGGATCTGGCGGAGAGCTGGACGTGGAGCGACGACAACAAGAAGCTCACTTTCAAGCTGCGCCAAGGCGTGAAATGGCATGACGGCAAACCCTTCACCGCCAAGGATGTGAAGTGCACCTGGTGGGATCTGTTGCTGGGCAATGGCGGCCGCAAATACAAGCTGCGCAAGAACCCGCGCAAGGCCTGGTACAAGAACCTCAAAGGCGTGACCGTCAACAACGATCACTCCGTCACCTTCGAGCTCGGCCGGCCGCAGCCGGCTTTCCTGACCCTTCTGGCGTCGGGCTACTCGCCGGTCTATCCGTGCCACGTCTCGCCGAAAGTCATGCGCACCAAACCGATCGGGACCGGCCCGTTCAAGTTCGTGTCCTTGAAGCAGAACGAAAGCGTCAAATTCACTCGGAACAAGGACTATTGGAAGAAGGACCGCCCGTACCTGGACGGTATCGAATGGACGATCATCAAGAGCCGTTCGACCCGCGTGCTGGCCTTCATCGCCGGCAAATTCGACATGGCTTTCAACGGCGATGTGACCGTTCCGCTGCAGCGCGACGTCGCGTCGCAGAACCCGACCGCCGTTTGCGAGCGTGTCATGGGCGCCAGCATCAACCTGATTGTCAACCAGGCGAAGCCGCCTTTCGACAACGCCAAGATCCGCAAGGCGATGGTGCTGACCCTGGACCGCAAGTCGGTCATCGACATCATCTCCAAGGGCGAGAATAAGATGGGAGGCGCGATGTCGCCGCCGCCGCAAGGCGTCTGGGGCTTCACGCCGGAGTTCATCTCGCAGGTCGCGGGCTTCGACCCAGATGTGAAGGCGAACCGGGCAAAGGCGCGCAAGCTGATGGAAGAAGCGGGTTACGGCCCGAACAACCGTCTGAAAGTCGAAGTGTCGACGCGGAACATCGCCACCTATCGCGATCCCGCGGTGCTGCTGATCGACCATCTGAAGGAAGTCTATATCGACGGTACCCTGAAGACGATCGAGACCAGCAACTGGCACGCCACCGTGGCCCGCAAGGACTACATGGTCGGCCTGAACGCGACGGCCGTCGGCGTGGACGATCCGGATGCGAACTTCTTCGAGAACTATTCCTGCGGTTCGCAGCGGAACTACACGGGCTACTGCAAGCCGGAGCCTGTCGATATAAGTAGTCAGTCCAAATTTCAAAATGATATCTTGAACAAACATTCAGACACTGCCTGTAAATGTTTGAATCAGTCGTATCATAACCATAAGATCAAGTGAGTACAACTGAGTTACTCATAGACAGAATGCGTCGTAAATGCGATATTTTGTTATAAGTGATTTACATTCAGGTTATTTTAATGCAGGAAAATTTGCCGAAAATAGTTTTTGTGACGTCATCAATTTGATTCTTTAAGGGCAGTACATAAACTGGTAAAAAGCAGAAATTGGGGAAAGCAGAAAAACGCTAGATTGAGCATTCTTTAAAGTTTTGTCACTACTAAAGGACAAGAAACTTTACTAGCTTCGTTTCCATTGTAAGATTATTGAATTCTCATAAAAGGTTTGGTTCATGTTTGCACGATGATGGCATCGTATCTGACAGGCTAAAGTCATTCTCATTAGCACGTTTCAGAATTTTTACATAACGTGGGATATCCACTAGCCTCCGTTTTGGACCAAAACAGCCTATTTGCCTTCTCAGACTCCCCTGTCTATGATAATAGAAACAGATAAATAGAAACGTTTTTAACAAAAGAACAAACCCACATATATCTGACGTACTCCAGTAGTACATTAATAATGCGCGCGCATTCTACTAGAACTCTTTGAAACCTTGAACAACTTTTCGCAAGCTGATGAGCAGACCAAGTTGTCTTCGTTTGCAACGCTGTCTAAAATCTACTTACGTCGATTGTGGCGACGATCGTCTTAATAGTTAATGGAAACACAATGAAGACAACCTTTACGCAATCGCCCAAAAGTAGCAGATACTTGTACCAATAGAATTGGATGATTTGATCAAAATTAACATAGTTACCGTAACTATATAATCAACATAGTAACAGAGGCCAATACTCTAATAAGTCAGTTTCTTGGATCTGAAGGTCATTTCAAGCAAAATATTAACCAGCAACAGTCGCAAGTGGGCAAACATAGTACGATCTAATTACGTGGTATCATTCTTAAATATCGTAAAAGCAATTTACAACCGAACAATCGATTGAAAAACCGTGAATCATTTGCAAGTAACTTTTAGTTACCGGGGAATTTTATTTATTTTATACATTTACTTCTGACGTAAAACTAATCAACGCAATAATGTAGGTCATGTGACATCCTGCAAAATCTGTAGTACGTCGTAGCACACTGAGAAGATATTTAGGCCTACATGAGTTCTGTAGCGAAGAGTATGATTTGTTATTGGGTCAATAAGTTATGAGCTCAAAGTCGTTAGTCTTGTCAGGAATCAGATATTCTTCTCTGATCCAGCTTCGAGCATAATCATAAAGAGTGCTGATTGCGAGCAGCATTTGCTAATTCTTACGTTCGCTAGTTTCGATTTTGTTTCCTAGACTGTTTACTTACCAAAAATCGGCGCTTTTTTCATAGTCTGTCGGCTTTCTTTTGTCTATAAACGACTTAAACAAGTCAGTCTTTAAACCTGGATGAAAGTAAGTTAAGCAAACAGAGTAGTAACATTAAATCACAATTGCTTTAGTAATGAATTATGCGGCAATTTGTTTACAAGTAGCGTCAATAGCTAAATCAATTATCCTCGTTTGCAGCCTGTCTGTTTGGATCAAACGTAAAGAAAATATATTAACAATAGAAATGGTGGTTGTAAAAAGCTGAAAATATTTCTTATCGTGCAGTTGTTATACGCAGAAAATTTTAATGTTCGCATAGCCTAAAGAATTATGACAACTGAAGTGCGGCACAAATTATACATTGTAAATCATTAGGTGGCAGAAAATGAACCTTCATAACCCAAAATCTGGGGTCTGTAACGCATGCACCATAATTCCCAGGCTATTTACAGGATACTAGGAAGCCATTAGAATAAGTCGTTGGCACTTTTAGAAAAAAGTAGGTTCCTACGAGTCCTTCAGATGAATCTCATTGTTGACCAGAAGTTGCGTTATAGGGCCATTTGTTGAGCGAATAAATAATTTCGATATGTGCATGCTTCTTAATGCTCCTAGGTCTGAAAATAACTCAACATCAAATAAAAATAAAGAAGTATCTGAAGATTGTGCCAAGATACATATAAAAAAGGTGGAAGGATAATTGTATATCTAGTGAAAGAAAGCCTCCACTGATTAACTTTAAACCTTGTAAAGTATCGTTTTCGTTTTAAGCGCTATTAAGAAACGGATGTTTAAAGCTTAATGAAGTGAATCAACTTCAAAGTCGAGATTGTAACCTGCCGTTGAAGTTCAGTGGTAAATGTCAACTTGACTTTCCTCAAACCCTCTTTATTGTTGTGTTAGACAAAGATTTGGAATCAGTCAACATTTGCAATGCCCTCTATTGTATGTGAATGCGAAACATTTGCAAAGAGCAGAACTGACAATTGTTTAGTTGCAACAATAAGGGGATTTGAAGCTTTCAAATGAAAGACGTTAAGTACAGTCATGTTAGATCCCTTTTTAAAGAAAACGATGTCAAGTAAACAAGGGAATAAGTAGAAACAAAGAGAGAAGTTGTTATCTTTTACTCTATGTTTGAGTTACACATCCATGTTTTGCAAACAATCTGCCTTGTGAACTAATACAGATACGTTACATAACAAAGGGCATGTGATGTGTGACAACTGAAAATGCAGATTTAAGTTATATCATAAGATACATCAACAGCAATGTTTTGTGATTCTTAGGAGATTACACTTTCTCACAGGAATTATGTGTCCCTCTAAGTACAAATGTCTGTTCCTTTGGTATAGGTAGTTGTTTGGGTTCTTTATTGCAATTCTATAGATTATCGTAGATGCTATTAAAAGTGGAAGTTGTGCATAAAGTTATTATAACGTCATTCCAACTTGTTTCCATTTATTTGACACTTAATCAGCAATGAAGTGGTTATAATTATTATCATCATTGTTGTTATGATATCCTAACTCTTTAAAACGTAGTATCAGGCTGGCTCTCGTTTGAAGAAGGACGCTACAAGTGGAGACATTATTTAACCCTTAAATCTATATCTGATTTTTTATCTTCTTCGAATGTGATCCTTTGCATCTTTACAGATATTTTCTGATATCAATCTCCATGCATTATTACCAGACCTGACCTTGGCCCTGATGTGATAGTTAAACTGAGCAACTCATTATATTTACTCGAGTTAAGCTTTGAATTTGAAACTTATTTGCAATATAGCTATGATCGAGAAATTATTAAATATCAACAGTATTAAAACATGAAGAAAAGATTTGACGAAATTTCTTTCATCAATCTAAGTATGAGTCTGATTGGTGGAATGGCAAGGGACAGTAAATGTTTTGTGAGGACGCTGAAAGACCTTAATGTTGAAAATGGTAAGTTTCTTTAATTAAGATCTTGTGCGGTAAGATTTACCTTGCCTAATCCCGAGCTTAATGCCTTGCCTAATCCCGAACTTCTTGAGTGGTAATTTTAAAGAAAACAATATATATATTATCATGTAATCCGTTATGCCTATACAGTGATTAAAAGTTCGCATTATTTAAAAGAAAGATAAATTTAAAAATAAATATAAAAATTATAAGCACCCAAAAAATGGATGGGGAGCTATATAACTGAAAACATTATTCCGTACCAAATATCATACTATGCAATCACCTTTCATCCAAATAGGAACTTTTACAGAATAACCGTAATTTGCCTGGTCTCTTCCAAATGCCAATTTTATTGAGAGAAATTGGAAGACTTAAGGAAAACAGCAAAGTTGTTCTTGGATAGGTTGGATCAATTCATGGCACAGGAAATGAATTGCTGGTCAAAAACATTAAAAGCTATTGTTAAAGATTTGCATATGGGATTCTATCTTTTTAAAAGTAAATCTCAATTACCGTTTCCTGAATTTCAAGACTGGTTACAATAACAAATTACATGTATATTACTTAGATGTTAAAGTGAAGATATCTATATAGGGCGTCTTAAATTAACTGAGTTGCTCTTACGGTCAAAAATTGGACGGAGAGGAGGTAATTGAAATGAAGTGGTGTACATTTACGGAGGCTTTTATTTAATCAGTGGATATGTTAAGGGATCTGAGAACATTATAGGTCATACGCGTAAAGAACAAATTTCTTGAAACTTTAAATCAACGGACATATTAAAGATATACAGAAACGAGGTGAATACCCTATTGTGCCCTTTTTGTTATCGTCAAGAGAAGATGGTGCATACATCCATAAGTGCATGACTCTGTTCACAGCGTATTTGGGAGGAGAATAGGAGGTCTGTATTAGGCAGTAGTTTTACTTACTTATGTCCCTTACCCTTTGGTTGATTGTCCTTGTGGTAAACGAGACAGTTGACGCTATGCTAAGCAATCTTCCATTAGGCTCTCTAACTTTCAATGTCTTGGAGATTTAAATTTTTCAAGAGGGTATCCATAAAGGTTGACGTTGTACGCACTCTACTTTCTGGTATATTGGTTGGTTACCTTTTGACTGTTTACCAAGCAAGAGAGATCTTGCATCAGTAAACGTAACCAGTTAATAAAAGCTTTCGGGTCTTGATTTAACTTAAAACCTTTGGTAGACCGGCGTATAGGATGTCATGGGCTATGGCACTTTTTCAAATATTTGTTTTGGCAGCTATTAACAATCTTGTAGTTGCTTTAGACGGCGGGTATCTAGTTCTTTATGCTTGCTGTTACTACAATTTGACATAGTATAGTTTAGCAAAAGTAGTTACATTTACAAGCTATAAAATCATTAAGGCAATATATGCCAAGAAGTAAATGCCTTCCTTGTGTATTGCCAGGCTAAATCTTCACGTACCTTCTACTTTTTATCGGATCCGTTCAGTTGTAAACACGGCACAGGGTACCTTGTTAACAGTTAACCCAATAACGGGGTTATGGCAAATCCAATCTCTTTGTGCCATTCCCCATCCAACGCCAATACTTCGCACCCCATATATTACCCGATCTAATCCTGGTCCACTATTCGAATAATAGAAAAAATGTTGTGGGTTGCTGAAATTGAAACGTGAACCTTGCAGCGGAGTTTTTAAGGAAAATACGATGCAATATTCCTGCAAAGCAACAGAATGGGCACTGCAAGAAGAGGATAACCAACTTGTGGACGATCTAAAAACAGGCCGTAACACATACAAGAATAAATTTCAGTGACAGGACGGTAAAGTCTTTTACTACAGATAACTTCTTGCGGACAACAACGGAGAAAAGTGGTCACAAAGTGTATGAATAGACAACGAATGACATACGTGCTAAGTACATTTGCTGGACATAGCATCAATAGACAGAGTAACAAAATCAGTTTCTTCTTTCATCCTTACTGCAGCTACACAACAAAAAGACAAAAATATGTCCCCTGTAAGGCTCTAGGAAGCCATTTTCAGTCCTTTTTGCTCTCTGTATACTGTTTAACTTTAATCCCAAAATGTGATTTTATTCCAAATTGGGTCTGAGATACGTAAAACTAACAGAAAATTACAAGGGCCGTGCACAAACGTATACAAAAAAATACTTGCTTTTTTGCTCAAGTGTACTTTGCTATCGGAGCTTTATCGTAGAGAAAGGCTTTTCACTCCAATAGTACTGCTCGTACAATAGCAAAAGACATTAAACAACAACACTCTTAGTAAGGTCTTATTTCAGATAAACATAACCCGTGGAGGATAACGGCGTGGGACTGTTTTCAGGTTTTAACCCAAACAGTGCTTAATATAACACTTGTCAGTCATTCGACCGGAAAGCCCGATAGGTAATAGAAGAGTAGCTTGCAAAAAGGTAACTTACCATCAGATTTCAGAGCCATATACTAAGTGAGTAATATATGATACATTCTCAAAGACTCAACTCTATGTACGTAAAGGACACAAACATTTGAGACGTTTTTGATTGATGACGCTGTAGTTGATTCTGTTCCATTAAAACTAAGCTTTAGAATCTGTGGTTTATGCCATCGTCGTAAATTTTCAATTCCACAGCTCAATTGTTAAGTGGTTGATTACATATGAAATCCTTTTGTAAATCTGATAAAGACACAGCATTTTCAATTTCCTAAACATTTCTTTCCAAAAGTTTATATTTTGTAACACGGAATCTTTCTGTACATTCGAGACTTAAGATGCAAGCCACGAAAAGTATTGTAAAGAATAATTGAAAGAAGGCAAGCATTGTTACCTTCGTCGATATATATTGCGACTTCATTGACTAGGCTGAAGAAGTAGCTTCGAGACCTCATTTCTAGATTTGAAGTGTAGAATTTTGGGGTAGTATTTTGCGTAACTTATTCGCAGATATTCACTGGTTTTGTTAAAAATTTAGAGATTAATAAAGAACTACTGCAGTTTCTAAACTTGATGAGTAGAACAAAAAATTTTGAGAATGCTGCGATTGATTAATTATTGGGGTTACTGATAATTGCAGGGGGATGGGGGAGTAATAGTAGATACAGTAACATTACTAGTGGCATCATTCATTAGAATTAATGAAAGTATAATGTAAAAGTGGGTTTGTAGTACAAATATTGAATACTTTTTCATTTTGCTTAATATTTTTGTTAAACACTGGTCCCGGCAATCGTCTAAAGTGAAGAAGAAAAAAAATTCAGTTTGGGATTCATACTCGGTTGTAGTTTATTGGTTACACCTGGGAACTGCTCCTTTGTTGAAATGGAAAGACCATCCTTGGACCAAACGGCTCTGCCTTTAACGTTACCTTTCTGATATTAAAACATAACAAACTTTTAGTATTGTACCTGTGACTTAATAGATGTGCTTTTTGCCCAGCTCGGTAGTACACCAATACAAGGTTTATTTCATGTTTTATTGGCACCTTGGTATTTTTTGAACTTAACTGCTCTTCTTAACTAGTAGAGTAATAGTATAATTGCAAAAGTAAAAGGATCGGATCCAGTGGAGGTGCCAATAGTGAGTACGTCCCATAAATCCTCTGCACATAATATTTACTGTTTCGCAGGAAAAGCCTAGATGAAACCCCTTTTAGATATAGGGATGGCGTATCTTGGACGTGACGTGAGTGAAACAGCTACGCATGAAAAAGAAAAAGTTACATCGATATACTAGATTGTTCTCGTGTAAAAGAAGAATCGTTAGTTTTAAAACACTATCATATTGAACCCCATACTTCTCGAGGGGAGGGGTCATTTGAAGTCAAATTTTCTTTACTGATTTAGTAAAAAAAATTGTGCAAATATTCAGTATCTTAGAAAGTACGGTTACAACGGTTCTTGACGGAATCTACACACCCCTTCCCCGAGCAGAGTTAAATGAGACCAAATTTTTAGCAAAATAGGGTTAAGAGTCTAATTGATCAGTTCCACTTCCAGGCAAAATTGGACTCTTCAGTCTTTCGTCAAATATTTTTCTAATATATCACCAAATCCTAATTATCCTGATGTAGAAATGGTTTAGGTAGTCCCTTTTCAAGGGAAATCAAAGCTAAGTTTGAAAGACGACCATTGCCTTGATTACTACGTCTGTAGGTTTTTATTCTCACCACTCAAAGAAAAGACCTTTTGACACCGGCCGTAGAGCAAGGGTCTCAAATTCGCGGTCGGCAGGCCAACTGCGGCCCCCGGGACGATGATTTGCGGCCCCGTCTTAATATGGAAGATTAATGTTAGTGCGGCTAGCAAATTTTATATGAAAGAAACTTGTACTGAACAAGAAACTTGTATAATGTACTGAACAAGAAGCTATCAGGGCAGGGGCAACTTGTCACTGCTGCCTTTGCCAACGTGAGAGTATTCTGCACAGAACATGTGTCATGGAAAGCCCAGCTCCGCCAGACAAATCTTTGCCATTTTACAGCATGAAAGGCACTCGT
>JAAAKM020000498.1:38334194-38368461 GCA_010016025.2 Alatinidae sp. Z8VKAUB7J3 | reverse complement strand
CGCTAATCAGCTTTAAAACTTTGCGTGGGTTCAAGTTAGCCAAAGAAATCTAGATGTGAAGGTATCTTGACAGTTCAAGTTTGATAAACTGTTAATTGATGTATTTATTTAATTTATATCCCGTCATATGTCGCTGATGTATAGTTATTTCACTCTTAATCCTCCATGCCTCTCGCCTAAAAATCACATTACTTACTGAATTACTCGCTATCCATTGGGTTAGGGTCATTTGGAATAAATATGTGTATAAGACGGTACGAATGTTAAAAAGTGTGCTCAATAGTACCTTTCCAACCAATTATTTCTCATAAGAAAAAAGTGAAGTGAGAAGAAAGTGGTTCCTGAACGCTCTCCCAAAGGGGTGATTCACAACATAACCAGCTAGAAAATTTCTACATCACCAAAATGCGACCCCATCATCAAAAAAATACCCCAACCTATATTGGCACCCCCCACACAAGTTCTGAAATTTTACCAACCCCCAACCAAGATGGCAGTTTGGAAAAAGCCTCAACCCCTCTAATGGTAGGGGTGGGTGCACAATATGGGTACTGACTGGTAGTGCCACGTCATGTGGCCACGAGGGAGCGGGGTTCATTCTCGTGACGACCTACATAATCTTGCGAATGGGTGACTTTTAAGAAATGCCAAATGATGTCAAATAAATACGGCAAGGCTTCAAATGATACAAGTGCAAGAAACGGTTTTTATAAGGAGTCAATGATAATGACCGTTTTTACTGACTTTACAGAAAGAAACAGTTCGCCGCTCTGTTATACGGTAAACCAAACTCCCTAGATAATCCTCATACGTTGCAAATTGTTGTTTCTGTCAATTAAGACTCATACAGGACTGATCAAATTTGTAGTAGGAAAACAAATATCAACTTCACAAACCTTGCACGATTTGCACGCTTTGCGGCGGCATGCTGCTGCGCTTGGTACGCCATTGACTCAAGCCATGATGGGACTTCCTGATTTGCCTCGTTCAATAAATCCATCAAATCGCGCGCCACATTTCTATTCTTCTCGTTGAAAAATGAAGTGGCAAGACCTGAAGGTTGAAATGACAACGTAACAAGACAATTCAAAATACTTGATCAGTTTACAAAAATACTCTAAAAGAGTAGTAAGTATTAGGGTCAATCATTATTAATATCATAATCGTTTCGAATAACACTACCACAGCAAAGCTTTCCAGTTGTACTGTACAAATCATATTTAACTTGTATATATATACGACAATGCCTCACTTACGTTGCCAGAAAGGTGATTTAATGTACAAACGTTTTGTTTCTCCGTTCACGTCATATGTTGCCTCAGTTCCTTTGTTAGCTTTACGCAAAGCAATGGTTACCGAACGTTTGCCCTCGAATTAAATGCCTAAGGTTACAGTTGTTGAAATTAATACCTATAGAAGATTGTACACGATGTAGGAGGCCACGCCTATCAAGACTTATTTGCTATCTAAATTTTTAGTCCATTTGGCAAGGTCACAAGCTACTTAAAAATTCCTGCAAATGACGCATTTCTATATATGCATATAGTTGTAACTGTAGATTCGAAAACGATTCAAGTTACTTGTTGATGTGTACTTTATAAATATGGCACATCCTTGCGCCAGTCACGCCTTTCTGTTTGTAAACTCGGAGCTACAATTTTAAATGCACGTGTTTGTTTCTTTTACGTCCACAAAAGGCGCTTTCGCTAACGATATCCATATAAAAACCACTGCATCTACTATGCTATTAAAATACACCGTAAATTACTCATACTCTTACCTGTATGTCCCACTCTGCCAGTCCTTCCAATTCTATGGACATACTCTTCAATATCAGTAGGCATATCAAAGTTTATCACGTGCTTCACATTGGGGATATCTAATCCTCTGGCAGCCACCTGCAAAGTGCGAAACGCAAGGCTTACAATACTTGTCTACGTAAGGCTGGTCGATGATTACTAATGAAATACTTATCCATCGCTGAAATTGTTTCAAGTTTTAAATTAACGCTGTTTATTCTCCGCAAAACTCCCTCGCTAAAACTGAACTACTATAAATTACCATAACAACAGCATTTTCATAGATTGCAATGGGCTAGTGACGTATTAAGTCACCAGGAACGCTGCTTCTATAGTTTTAACAGTGTAAAATCATTCCACAAGCCATGGACAGAATGGACCAATAAGCTTACAAAGAAGTACATTTTAAAGCCCTAATTTTTGGAACTGAAAATTGTATTTACCTGTCAAATGCATCCCTGATTCTCAAACAAATCGAAAAACAACAAAGGGCAATAACACTTACAGCTGTGGCAACAAGAATGGGTGTCCGTCCCATACGGAAAGATTGTAGCGCATCCTCACGTTCATATTGTGACCTATCACCATGAATGGAAGTTGCCGAATATCGCTCACGCTGAAGGTATTCTTCTAAGGCATCAGCACCACGCTTGGTCTCGACAAAAACCAAAGTAAGTGAATCTGGGCCTAAAACAGCGAACAGAAACTCGATTAAATTTACAACATTACATCATCGGGTGCATAGCACCCCCAAACACCAATACAAAAACACCCTAGAAAACGTGAGACCGTCAATATCTTATAAATAACGCTAGGTCAACTATTCCGATAAGCTTGGTTGATTGTGGCCTCCAGGTTGCATTCAAATCTTACTAGCTATATTTTCGCTGCTATACTCATGGGTGGGAAGACTTCGCCGATGAGTGCTGGTTGAGAAAATTGACAGCTTAAAAAGACATACTAATGTATGTAAGACTGCCACTTCAAACCACTGAACCACACTTAAGGGCCCAAGTTCAAAAATGAAACTAAAATGGACTGTCCTGCTCGTCACACTTTATCGCCACATCACTCCTTAAAGTGGAGAGCCTGAGGAAACAATGTAAACAACAGCTTTGCTGTTTCCCATAGTTAAGATAAGGCTGTTAACTTATGAAAGCAAAACGTGTAGTCAAGAAATTATTTTGCCGTCTCTTTCATAACTATAAGCATGAACTTAATCTATGGTTATCTGTTGACGTAACACAGAATTTTATCAGATGAAGGATAGAGAAAGGGTAAGGAAAATGTGTGTACTGTAGCAAATAATGAACACAAAAGAAAGAAATAAACTAAGAGATAAATACCAGAAGCGTTCAGAAGATCCAAGAGGAATGATCTTTTGTCCGTTTCTTCTACCCATACAACTTTCTGAGTAATATTCTCACTCGTAGAGCCGACCCGGCCTACCGCGAGGAAAATGTAGTTGTCCAGGAAATCACGGGCAAGAATCTGGAGATATAAAATACTGGTACATTTAATATGTTATAGCAGCAATACCCACTTCAATTTTAACCTACTCTTCCTGGAATTTGGGCAGTCTCCGCTTATCTTTATCCACATAAGTTCCTAAAGCATTAATATATCGGTACTGTGGTATGTCATTCAAATACACAAGGTACTTAATAGCCGTTATTGTCTACCGGTGAAATTATAAATTATCTGCAATATGACTTGGTGATCAGTAATGGACTGTAAATACCCTTTTAAACTCTACGTCACTTCTACACTTCCGCACGGATTTCTGCCGCCGTTTTTCCACACTGAAAAAACGTGTGAACCTCAATGAAACTGACATACAAGTCCCAACTAATGTTAGAGGCTTTAAAAGGTCTCTCCGTGACTTGCGAAATATTCCAAATAACGCAAGTTTCAGGGGCTTCAAAACGATAACTTCAACATTGTGATTAAATAAAATTGATGAAAAGAGGAAATTCACCTAATGACTAATGATACAAACAAAGAGCATAACTGGAGATATTGTACTAGTATGTAATAACCATACTGATCACTACTAAAGTTACCTGAATTTCCTTTGGGAAAGTAGCACTAAACATCAGGGTCTGTCTCTTCCCTACTGGTGGCATGTCACACTTTTCCACAATTTCTCTGATTTGCGGTTCAAAACCCATATCAAGCATACGATCTGCTTCATCCAAACATAGAAATCTATTGCGAAGACAAACCATCCAGTAAAATTAGACAGTGTGAATTTTACGTGAATTACATTATCGCGCATTGACGCTATACGCAATAGACCAAAAGTCGTAATGAAATAGGACTTTAATACAAACGTGTTCGCGAAAGTCGCAATGTGGCAAAAGTCATAGCTTTAGCCTTTGAACAGGACCATACGTTCATTAGAACTTATTAATCAAGTCAACAGACACAAGATGAACTTTGAAGAGACCTAAAACCAGTTATACAAAATATCTTTACTGCGAACTACAAGGAAATACTACTTTTTTATACAAATATAGTGCCACAACAAAAAACCTTAAGACTAGCATCCTAAACAATACCCTGCATTACGTGGGGCTCGCTAAGCACTCACAATAAAGAGATTTCCATCTCCTGAGTATGCATAAATGGACAAAATCCGCTGGAAAACAACACCACTGCAAATAGTTACAAATAGCTATACAAAAACACTTGCTCACTTTATGCATTCAAGTCCAATTTTCCCTCTCTGGATCATGTCCACTAGACGTCCAGGTGTAGCAACCAGTATGTGACATCCTCGATCAAGGTCACGCATCTGTGCTCCAACATCAGCTCCACCATACACAACACAGGGTCTTACACAAGACCTGTACGAGAACTGCAAATACAAAAAATTCTTATGGTTAATGAGATGAAACAATAGGACACAACAGGAGCAACAGCTCCGTAGTTGTATGCAATATAACTACTTCACTATATCAGTCGTGCATTTCAGTTTCACAATGATTCCTGATTGAATGAATCAAAGAATACAATCCAATACATATCCAGGTCACTCAAATGGTAAATCTCCTTCACCTTGAACAGTTCCTTAAAACCCTACAAGAAACTTTAGGTCTCTAACTTGTCTAAATTAGATTTTCGCTTGTTCCTCCATAAAAGAGGCATACCGAATACGCAACACAGAGCCTTTATCTGACGTATCAGACTCTCTAAATGGTGAATTACAATCTGTAAACACATGACTTGCAATGAGGGAAGATTGTTGCCTGTGATGATGCACAATTTTGACTAGACGGTTTCAAAGTCGGATTTGATAATTATGCATCTATACCACTGACATTTAGACAATTCATGGCTAACGGAACGGACGGTATGCATAAATTTTAAGTACATTTTTGAAGACCATTGCATTACGGCGATCAATTTGGGCAACATGGGCGGCAAGCAGATCCAGGTTCAACGCCTTAATCATATAAACATCGATAGGATTCAATTCGCCATCTACTTTCTAAAATATAAACAGGTCGAAGCTGAAATTATGTCAGTTTTCCTCTCAAGATTGTCACACCATTGGGTTCTCCTCTAACAACTGTTGTACAACTTCTACACATAATTACTGCATAGTTCTCCCCCCCCAGGAAGTGGGGGAAATTTTGGTTCAGGGGGGGGCACAAATATGGACTTAAAGTGGTGCGGAAATGTTGCTGGGACCAGGTGGGGTGGTGAAAACTACGATCTTTCAGATAAGGAGTGTAACACAGTTTAATATAGAAAAATTGGATAAAAAACCCTCTTTTTGTAACTAATTGCAAAAATAGCCCTGCACAGTACAAGTTCTGATGTAACTGAGGATTTGTATAGTGCTATGTGTGTTGTATGTTAGTTACTGAGAGAAAGCAATTTTATTTGAATAATACTGAAATAACTTGTTCATCTATCTATCTATATTATTACAATTATCCTTCAGCCAATTAATTTAGTTCTATACCACTGTTACAATAATAAGGTATTTGTTTGGAAAACCAAAATGTATCACAACACAAGCACAGGTTAGTTTATCCTCAAGGTAAGTTACTTTATGGTTTAAGACAAAGAGAGGAGGGCATTTAATTGAATTTAAATATTGAAAACACAACCACTATTTTGCACCTCTGCCCATTCTTCCACTTCAAATATAGTTGTTTATAAAAAAGTTTGTGTCCTTGGACATAATGACAAAGAAGTGCGTGTAGGCCTACGTATTCATGAGAATAACGCGAGGCCTTTCTTTCTCCACTTTTAAGTTATTCACTTGGCGTACGTTTTTTTAACTCCGTGTTGTGGCGAAAACAACTGCTGTTTGACTATCAACTTCAACTATTGCTTTCTTAAGACAATGTTAGTGTCTTCTTTTCACATATACCTTAAGTCAGTTTTGTTAAGGTAAAGGTAAGGACTGGGCTTTGGGCAGATTTGGAAGATTCCCTTCAAGTGAGATGGGGGTGAAGCCTATATGGGGGAGACCAGGTGAAAGATGGGGGAACTAACGAGACGCCAAGTACTGATAACTCTAATAAAATGCTACAAAATTCCATTGTCTGCTACAGGCATTTATTAAGTATTCTACGATTTCCTTCTCAATGCACGTTTAATAATAATTAAATAAACCAGAGAAACTACAGATAGGATACACGTAAAGCCAGTCGAACAGAAGCGAAAGCTATAGCATTAATGCTCAAAGCGACACAAAATCAATAACTATCATGTAGACCTACCTTCCTGGCCTCATCATAGATCTGAGAAGCCAGTTCTCGTGTGGGGGCAAGCACCAGTGCAATCGGGAATTGCTTCCTTCTGCCAGGTCGGTTCAAGGATTGCTAAAAACGAATAACAGGCGATTTAAATACTAACTCATTTACCAAAGTCTCCAGCACAGTGGTCACTTACAAAGCCTAAAGCGTCCAAATGGTCTTGTCTAATAGGGATGTAAATATGGGGAGCGGGCTTTGTAACAAGTCTACGCTAAGCCTTCTATCGGTTAGCACTGTAACCTAACACACCCATGCAAATTTATATGACAATCTCATTCTTTCAAAACATAATAAATAATAAAAAATAAAACAACGCACAACTTGACACCAAAATATGTTGATCTGGGGGCAGCTCTCATGCTGTTTGTTAAACCCTATTGTATCCCACTAAACTGCAAAAGTCCTAATCTCATGTTTATCTTGAAAATACGAAAATAAACTCACTTACATCCCTTGCGTCATCACAATGTTAATGGAAATCTGAATACAGAAAGCCCATATACAATTCGTACTTTTATTTGGAATAGTTACCTTGAACGAATCAACCTCCAAACCCACCCAATTTAAAGCAATACCAAACAATTGACGTTACCGCTTACAATATATCAACAACAGCACAAAATGGCAAATACAACTGAGGGTCTGGTCAAACTTGACTGATTCTATACTGTAACGTTATCATTATAATTAAGATGAAGTACTTCTAATTTCACAACAAAGTACGAAAACATTTGTATATTGTCTTACCCCATGTGGAGAACTGTAAGGTCCTTCGCAAAATATTTGACTCATGATAGGTAACAGGAAAGCAGCCGTCTTTCCAGAGCCTGAATAAGATTTATTTAAAATTCATAATTAAATGGGTCAAATCAATTTATTATACTACGATGCAGATGCTGAACTGATTGATATTAAGAACAAGGGAGGCGGCACCGATGCGAGAGCGTTTTCAAATAATACCTATTTCTAAACAAACAGTTGTATAATTTTAAATGCAACTTTTTAATGTTTATCTAATGCAGCTAAGTCACTACTGTATACATAGTAGGGCTCGAGAATTCCGGGTTTTCCAGGCTATTTCGTATTTTCCAAAACTTCGTGTCAAATTTGTACGTCTATATGCATACTAACACTATTTCGTTTTGCCGCATGACTTGAACAACACATTCACAACTCTTCTGAACAATATCCGTCTTCGTAGTGAACAGGGTTTCTTCAGAATTCACAAAATTCAAGACTGGGAATCAAATTGGCAAAGATTTCCAGGTTTTCACTAGGAATCTTGACAATTGTACTTCGTTTAGCTTCAGTGTACACGGGACCGGAACTAAATGAACGATTTCACAGTTATTTACCAGCACATTTAATAAAATAAAGCAAGGGAACGATTTCGTCTATTGTGATACCTAGATCGCCTTCATCGACGTATTAAAGATTTGGTCAATAGGAACATATCAATACGACACATAACTTCAAAATTTGCAAAACACGTCACTTTCTTAGCTACTTTTTACTACCTTCAACTGTTTGGTTCTGATCTAAAGAATTTACATGAGACCCTTGTGGGATCCAAACAGATCACTTCTAAATAAATTCCAAACGACTACGGATATTACATCCTAAGGAGTTTGAATCCACTCAGTCCCATTTAAACGCAAGGCCTACCGTTGTTGTTTGGGCCATTTTAGATTCGCACCCCTGTTAACTGGATCATAGCCATACCTGTTTGTGCACAAGCCATAAGATCTCTTTTGTTCCTGATAATTGGAATGGCATATTTCTGTACTGGGGTTGGCTTCGTGTAATTGCTCAACTAAAATGATCAGAGAATCAAGAAATAATATTTATTAATTTACAAATGTTAGCTCCTACCTCCTTTTGTTGCCACACAACTTTGTCACAGAACTACATACCAATATACCAAATATACCGTCCTATTGAAAATCTTCAACAGAAGAAAAGTGTGAAAGAATGTGGTCATCATAAGTTCAATACTGCTTTAAAATAGCGGGGATACGTAATCGCGTTTCACAAATAAAAAAAGTTATCACCTGTTTCACCTTATATCAATTCTGATTCAGTTTATTGCAAAGTTGTCTGCAATATCCTAATCTGAACTTGTTACCATTCTTCCAAAACAAGTTACTACAGGCTACTGAATAAAGCTGAAAAGCGTCCTATGGAATTGGTTACCTGCAGCAGTCATCGATATTCCCATACCCCACAATACCTTCTTCTGCCTCCCATCCCATAAGGCAAGTGTGTGCGTTATCAACTATCATACCAAATAACAGTAAGTGGTGTTGTGTCAATACAATACACACGGTGAGAAATTCGGATATCTGGGAACATGGAGTACTTCAGGCTTAATGAAGCCCCAGCCCCTTACAAGAAAACGAGAAGAGATGCAGGTCATCTTCAAACTTACCTCAATGTTTCCAGTGACTATTTCTCCAAGGTCACTATCACTGAACTGTGGAATGAAACATATGGGAGCAGGATTTAACAATACTACAATGGCAATGGTTTCTAACCTGACAGTCAATATCAACAAAATAAATTGTGCGGCCTTCCTAAAACACTTTCCTAGTTTCCTCTTATTAATGTACAACAAAACGTATTTTAATACTGGTATAATTTCACTTGCAGCCTATTTTGAGTAGTGAGGATTGAAACTTTGCTGATCAACACTGGCTTAACCAAACGGCAATACCTCGCCGACTTCAATACCAATACCAATGTCGCTTAAAGGTGCATCCATATTCTTAACAACAAGGCCACTATGAACCGGCAAGACTTGACTGTACCTACTTTACTATAATGGTCAATAGTAATAATGAAAGGTTCTGACCTGAATAAGCAAAGACATCAAATACAGATGAAAGGCTGAACACTTACATTATTAATGTTCTTTGGGCAATCTTCACCTGTTGCTTCTACTGGGATATCGTCATACTTTTCAAAGTTTATACCAGAAGATTGACCACTGAATAGCTCCCTGAATTATCATAAAAAAAATTAAAACCACTCAGAACTCCAAGAGTTATGCACCCGAACCAAACCAATAAAACATGTTTGCTTTAGTGTTGATAGGTAAGGATAATTATTCATCAAATGTGCATACAGGTGTCCGTAACTAAAACATGCTGACAGAACCTCATATAAACTAATGCACCACGTATTAAAAAAGATTGACAAACACAATTAAAAAGGAATATTTACAGGGTGGCTTCAAGTTCAATCAAGATAAAACTTAGACATTAAATGGAACGGGATCAAAAATTCTTTTTCATCTGCCTCAAAGGTTCCACGTTTAACTTACTTGAAAACAATAAACAGCTATTGACATAATCTGATACTACAAAAGTTCCTTCCTTAGGTTCTTAACCTAACCTCCTAAACAGTCCTGCACCTAAGCTCAGCACAAAACCTCTGTTTCAAATACCCAATGGCCTCTTGAACCTGTACAGTGTACACCCAGGACACAAAAACAAATATGTAATTGTTTAAATATTGGTTGCTGTTTTGAGTAGGACATTGGTGATAAATTCGGGCAAAATTAGCAAGGGGCATATAGGTATACTGATCCTATCATGGCAGTAAGTAATGTCAGTGACCTATCTTGACAGTGGCAAATTTAAAACGGAATCATTATGGAAACAAGATCTATTAAAACCTTCTTAATACTATCTTTAATTATGACAGGTTTTTTAATCAATCCATTTTTCACTTTACTGTAACTTTTTTCCTAGTTGTATAATTTTAGCCAAATGTTATTTTCTGGATTGTTAGTATACATAAATAAATACATACACACATACACGCATACATAAATACATACATACATATAGTTTGTTTGTGGCACAAAACGTCGCCCAGTCCGAGGGCAGGTGAAGCCAAGGGCAGCGTCCGTCGTTGGACACTGTCAGAGTCGGTTCGGGTAATGGCGGGTCAGTGAAGCACCCGCCGGCCACACCGGTCAGGCCGGGATAGAATTCGATATTCCAGTAGAGCGTCGTACCGCAATGCTTGCAGAAGAAACGGCTCTGGCGAGCCCCGCCGGTCGGGGCATAAGTCGAAGTCTCCCCGCTGTGGCGCAGCACCCGCGAGTCCTTGAAATAGGCAGAGATCCCGAAGGCGCTGCCGGTGCGCCGCTTGCAGTTGTCGCAATGGCAGACGGCATGGATCTCAGGGTCGCCCTCGACTTCGATGGTGGTGGCGCCGCAGCAGCAGCGCGCCGTTCTGACCATGACATCCTCCAGCGCGTTCCAGTCCCTTCTCGCCCAGGATAGTTCATGTGGCGTTAGCTTAGAATGAGCTGCGGGCATCGCGGACTAGATAGCCGAGCACGGCCGTGAGAACGACGGCGCCGCCGATAAGGCTTGCTTCGGGCGGCAGCTCGGCAAGGATCATCCAGGCGAAGAAAATGGCGAGCGGCGTTTCGGCCGAGCCGAAGAGGGCGGAGTCCGCCGCCGAGATCAAGCGAGTGCCCTCGGTCCAAAGGATAAGCGCAAGGGCGAAGACCGCGCCGAAAAGGGGAAGGAGCCAAAGATCGTTTGCCGGCACGGCGAGCGGGTCGCTCATGATCCAGCCGACCAGAAAAAGCTGGAAAGCCGAGGCCGCCCCGGCCCAGACGACCGGCGTGTCTCGAAAGGCGCGGATCAGGACCATGTAGAGGGCGTTTCCGAGAGTCATCAGGAGAGCGACGGCGTCGCCCAGGAGGTGGCCGGTGCCGAGCCCGCCGGCGACCATCACCGCGACGCCGAGGAACGATATGGCCGCGGTCACCATCGTTGCCCGACGAATACCCGCGCCGGTCACGAGGCGGTCGAGCAGGGCAGCGGCGAAGGGGACCGTCGCGTAGATGATCGCCACGTTCGCCACGTAGGTCAGCTTGAAGGCGGCAATGAAGGCGAAGGATGCGGCGCTGCCGACAGTGGCCAGCAGCCAGCCTCGCCAGCCGAGCCTGAAGACGGCGCCGGCCGCGCCCTCCTGCCTGACCGCGACATAGATCGAAATGAGCAGGCCGCCGATCAGGCCGCGCCAGCACACGATAGTCCAGGAATCGCTCGCAATCAGCTTCGTCAGCACGCCTGACAGGCTGAAGACCGCTGCCGAAGCGATCACCAGCAGAGTGCCGAGCAGGGTGGCGTGCCCGTCGCGCAAAGCCCGATCTCCCAGGTGCCGACCATCCCTTGCACCCTAGGTGATCGGTGGTGACAGCATCCTGTCGGGAGCCGTCACTCCTCGGACGCGGCGCTTTCGAGGAGCCAACGTTTGAACAGCTTGATCCGGCGCGGCACCTCTGGCCGGGCGCGCCAGCTCAGGTAGTAATCGCCGTCAGCATCGGAAGGCGTGAGCGCAAACGGTTTCACCAGGCGTCCGGAGGCGAGGCTGTCGACGACGAAGGGCGAGTGCGCCATGGCCACGCCGAGACCGGCGGTCGCGGCTTCCAATGCGTGGGTGGAATTGTCGTAGCTCTGCCAGGACCTGGGTTGCAGACCATCCACTCCGGCGGCGGCGAGCCAAGCCGGCCAGTCTCGATAGCGCGGCGGGGCCTCGACCCGAATCAAGACCGCGCGGCGCAGATCGGACGGGCTGCGCAGCGGGCAGGCCGCAAGAAAGGCCGGGCTTGCGACCGGAAAGATCCGATTCGCCATGAGGAAAGCGGCTTCGAGGCCGGACTGGTTCTCGGCACCGGAGTGGCGACAGCGCACCGTCAGGTCCGCATCGGCCCGTACCAGGTCGGCCGGCTCCGAAGTCGTCATCAAGCGCACGTCGATGTCCGGATAGGCCTGTTGGAACCCGATCAAACGAGGGATCAGCCAGCGCTGGGCCAGGGTCGCGAGAAGAGCGACGGAGAGTTGCCGTTCCGCCACCCGGCTCTGAGCTTCGAAGGCCGTACAGGCAGCGCGCAGCTCGGCGACGGCCGGCCGAAGACGAGCGGCGAAGATCTCGACGTCCGGATCGACGGCGAGCCCGGATCCGGCGCGTTCGACCAGCCGACGGCCGAAGAAGCGCTCCAGGCTGCGTAGCTGCTGACTGACGGCCGGCTGCGAGACGCCGAGCTCGGCCGCGGCCCGGCTGACGCTGCCGTGGCGGACTACGGCCTCGAGGGCGAGCAGGCCCCTGAGCGGAGGGAGGGACATTTAATAATAAGATAATCTTATGAACTGAATGGCAATCGAATTAGGCGGTATGTGGATTCTGAGCCTATTTTCCCCGCTGTGCCATAAGCCTCGCGAATGGATCCCATGGAACTCTGGATCCCCATTACGATCTTTGCCGCGTTCATGCAGAACCTGCGGTCGTCGCTCCAGAAGTATCTGAAGGGGCAACTCAGCACCTCCGGAGCAACCTTCTCGCGCTTCGCTTACGCGACACCCTTGGCCGGTCTCTACGTCACCGGCCTGGTCGCGTTCGGTGGCTACGACGTTCCGGCCGTCTCCGGCGAGTTCCTCGTCTACGCGGCTATCGGCGGTTTGGCGCAGATCGTTGCGACCGCACTCCTGATCTACCTTTTCTCGTTCCGGAATTTCGCGGTCGGAACCACCTTCTCGAAAACCGAGACCGTGCAAACCGCGCTTTTCGGGATCGTCGTGCTCGGCGAGGGGGTCGGCGCCGGCGCGGCGGCCGCCATCGTTGTGAGCCTGATTGGCGTGGTGCTCATCTCGGTGACGCGCCTGACGTTGAGCCTAGGTGACCTCTTGCGGCAATGCCTGGAGATGCCGGCGCTGATCGGGATTGCCTCGGGAGGCTTCTTCGGTGTCGCGGCGGTCGCCTATCGGGCCGCGTCGCTGTCGCTGGAGGATGGCAACTTCGTGATCCGGGCCGCCTATACCCTGGCCCTCGTCACCTTGTTTCAGACGGTGGTCATGGCGGTCTACATGCGCCTGCGCGAGCCTGGCCAGATCACCGCGGTGGTCAAGTGCTGGCGCGTGGCGAGCCTCGTCGGTCTGGCGGGCATGATGGGCTCGGCCGGCTGGTTCACCGCCATGACCCTGCAGAATGCCGCCTACGTACGGGCGCTCGGCCAGATCGAGCTGCTCTTCACCTTCGCGGTGTCTTACTTCTATTTCCGCGAACGAGCCTCCCGCAACGAACTGGTCGGCATCGCCTTGGTGACCGCGGGGATCTTGCTGCTTCTGTTGCTTCGCTGACCTTGGGTCAATTGCCCAAGAAGTTTTTCAGGATCTTTCCGGCATCCGGTATTTTCGGCTCTTTAGCGGCGCCATCGCCCTTATCCCCGCCGCTATCCTGCCCTTTCAAGACCTGGTTGAGCAGGCCGCCGATAGCTTCCTGGGCGGGGTCCTTTGCCGCGGCTTCATCGCTACCGCTGTCTTGGCCAACACTGTCTTGGCTGCCGGCCGCCTGATCGCCGCCCTGCTTGCCACCGAGGCCAGGAAGGACGCCTTCCAACACCTTGCCGAAGTCACCCCCGCCCTTGCCGTCGCCGAGGCCGGGGATCGGCAGATCCACGCCGAGGCCTTCGAAGGTTGCTCCCAACTCGGCAGGCAGATTGGCCAGGCGCTCCGGGTCCTCGATAATGCGCTGTGCAAATCCGGACGGATCGATACCGTAGCTGATGTCGTGCCAGGGTCCGGTGATCGCGATGGGGAAAGGCAGGCCGACCACCGACTGATCGCCGCCTTGACCTTCGAGCGAGGCGACCAGCTTGGCTTCGGCGTGATAGTCGACGGTCTTTGGCGGCATTGGTACGTAGCCGGCGCCTGTCACCCGCACCAGAGGCGCAAGCATCTCTAGGTCGCGGTTCTCGAGCACGCCGTTGGTGATGGTGAAGCTGCCTCTGAGCTCGCTGAAATCGGTCTTCTTGTCTTCGCCCGAGGCAAGCCCCAGCGAGCCGACCTGACGGATCATCGAAGCTATGTTGATGCCGTGGATCGCGCCGTCGAGGAAGGCGAACTTGCCGCTGCCTTTGAGGTTTTCGACCAGTTGGAGTTGGCTCGCGCCGACCGCCTGGCCATTGGTGTCGAACTGGAGGCGGCCACTCAGGCGGCCGCTGTCGGCGAAGGCCCGCAACACGGGACGGGCCTGCACATCCTTGATCACGGCGCGATAGGAGAGCCCGGCGGCCTTGCCGGTCGCGTCCAGCGTTGCCGCCGCCTGCAACGTGCCATCGGCCATGCCGAGGTTCTCGACCCGGGCGTTCATCACCCCGCCCTTGAGGTCGAGCGTGATCCGGCCGTCGCGCAGATCGAGGCCGCGGTAGCGGGCCGAGGCCACCTGAACCTTGACGTTGCCCTCGGCGTTCCGCAGCGCCTGCAGGTCGAGCGGCGAGGTGTCCCAGCCCTGCTGTCCTCCAGCCTGTTGGCCACCGCCTTGACCACCCCCTGGGCTCGGCTCGGCGGGTGGCAGATAGGCATCGAGGTCGAGGTCGTCGACGATCACCGTGCCGTCGAACCGCGTGAGCTTGCCGGCGGTGCTGAAGCGGCCGCTCGCCCGCGCGTTCGCGGCCTTGCCGGTCAGCGAGGCGGACTCCAGGGCGACCGTGCCTTCCTCGACCGCGAAGTTGGCTTTCATTGCGAGAGGCCCTGGATCCTGGGTCTCCAGCGGCGCATCGAGCCAGGCGGCGAGACGGCCGACCGAAGCGACATCCACCGCGAGCGCGCCGTCGAGCCCGGGCAAGGGTTGCTGCTGGACCCGCCCCTCGTAGCTCGCGTTGACGATCTCCGAGGCGATCTTCGCGGTCAGGGCGAAGGTCTCCCCGGCGAGGATCTTGTCGATGGAATCGAGCGCGAGATCGGCTTGGAGAGGCTCGTCCTTGTAGCGGCCGGCGACCGAGACCCGCGACGGTGCCGAGAGGCCCGGCAGATCCGCCTTCAATGTCAAATCCGAGACGCCGGCGTCGGGGGCTGCGGCCAACGACAGGCCCTTGAGCTGCAGATCCAGTCGAGCCTTGAGCGCTTTCGCGAGTGCCGCGGGGCTGGCGCCGTCAGCGCGGGCGGAGACGGTGCCGCTCACCTGACCTTGGGCTGGGGCAGGACCGGCGCCCGCCATCTCGCCGAGCGCGCCGAGGTCGATGTCGTAGAGCCCGATCTCGGCACCCAGGCCCGGCACGCTGCCTGAGGCGTCGACTCGCGTCCGCGCCGTCACCGTGCCGGCCGGAAGATCGAGCCTGTTCACCTGCGCGTTGAGGACCCGGCCGGCGAGACGGCTGTCGAGGTCGATCCTGCCCAGCGACAGGCCCATCGCCTTGAGCCCGGCAAGCGACAGCTTGAGGTCCAGATCGGCCAGACCTAGCGCGCTCAGGTCGATCGGCTCGGCGGACAGGCCGGCGGTCAGGTCACCGGGCGCGCCACCCTCCTCGAGCGCCGCACCGTCGCCCGAATTCCCTGCGCCCGGCGGGGCCGGCTCAGGCATCAGGCTGTCGAGGTCGAGCACGCCGCCCTCGATGTCGAGGATGACCTTCGGCACGTCGCCGCTGGCATCGAAGCTGCCGCTCACCGTGGCGTCCAGCGCCTTGCTCTCGATCCTACTGTCCTGCAGCGTCACCTTGCCTTGGTCGCCGGCGAAGTTGAGCTTGAGGTCCAGCGGTCCCGGATCCGGCTGACTCGGGTCGAGCGCGATGCCGAGCCAGGCGGCCAGCTCGCCGATCGAGCCGATCTTGAGCTCGAGTGCGCCGTCCATCTCCGGTGACGGCTCCATTTGAACCTTGCCCGCATAGCCGGCGTTGAGCAGCGCCGAGGCGATCTTGGCATCGAGCGCGAAAGGCTCGCCCGCCAGGATCGTCTTCAAGGGTGCGAGGCCAAGATCGAGGTCGATCTGCTGCGCCTTGTAGACCACCGAGGCATCGAGCTTCGAGGGCGCCTCGATTCCCGGCAGATCGAGAGCGAGCTTGAGCCCGGAGAGGTCCGCGGCGGCCGGGTCGGCGAGGTCGAGGCCGCCGAGATCGAGGGAGAGCTTTGCGCGCAGGGCCTCGGCCAGGGCGCGCGGGCTGGCACCCGTCGCGCTGGCCGCAAGGTGACCGGAGGCGATGCCGCCGATCATGCCGGCATCGCCGGTCGCCGCCGTTGCCAGACGGCCCACGTCCACCTTGTCGAGCGTGAGGTCGGTCGTCACACCGAGCGTCTCGCCGGCACCGTCGAGCTTGGCGGTCCCCTGCAGCTTGCCGCCGTAGAGCGACAGCTCGCGGAGATCGGTGTCGAGCACGCCGTCCTTGAGGGCCACGACCAGCAAGCTGCGGCCGAGCTCGTAGCCTGCCGCCTTGAGACCCTCGACCGACAGGGTGATGTCCGCCTCGGTCCCGCGCAGGGCCGAAAGGTCGATGGGATCGTCGGGCAGCCCCGCCAGGATATCGCGCGACGCGGCCTCGTCCGTTTCGCCGGAGGGCGCCGTCGTCGGTTGCGCGGCCGGATCCCCGGCGGTGTCCATGGCGGGGCCTGGCGGAGGCAGGTAACGGTCGATGTCGAGCACCCCCGCAGTCACGTCGAGCACCACTTTCATCACCTCGCCGCTGGTATCGACGGACCCCGTTGCGCTTGCCGACAGGGCGTCGCCCTCGATCTGCGCTCGGGTGAGCGCGACCTTTCCTTGGTCGGCGGCAAAGTCCGCGTTCAGCTTGAAGGGGCCGGGATCCGGCTGCGCCGGGTCGAGCGGCTGGCCGAGCCAGGCCGCCAGCTTGCCGACCGAGCCGATATCGACCGAGAGACCGCCGTCAAGCCCGGGCAGCGGCTGTTGCTGCACACGGCCTTCGTAGCCCGCAGTGACCAAGGCAGAGGCGATCTCCGCCTTCAGGTCGAAGGCCTCGCCGGCGAGTATGGTTCCCAGCGGCGCAACGTCGAGCGCGACGGTGACCGGCTCCTCCTTGTAGACCGCCGAGGCGTCGAGACGCGACGGCGAGCCGAGGCCCGGGAGATCGAGATTGGCCTTGAGGTTCGAGAGATCCGCTGCGCCCGCGTCGGCGAGGTTCAGTCCGCCGAGATCGAGCGCGAGCTTTGCGCTCAGGCTTTCGGCTAGCGCCCGCGGGCTCTTGCCTGTCGCCTCGGCCGTCACTTGCCCGGAGGCTTTACCGCCAACCGGTGCGGCACCGCCGCCAACCGCGGCGAGGGCTCCCACGTCGACACCATCGACCGTGAGGTCGGTCTTGGCGGCGAGCGTGTCGGCGGAACTGTCGAGCCGGACCGTGCCGGCGACTTTACCGTCGTAGAGCGCCAGCTCCTCCAGAGTCGCGTCCAGAACGCCACCGGAAAGCACGGCAGCCAGAGCGACGCGGCCGAGCTCGTAACCGGCTGCTTTGATGCCCGCCAGATCGATTGAGATGTCGGCGTCGGTGCCCTGTAGGGCGCTTAGATCGATCGGGTCGTCGGAGAGCTGAGCCAGCAGGCCGCCGGACTCGCTGTCCTCGGACGTGGGCTCCTCCGTCGGTGCGCTGTCCATCGCTGTCGCCGGGCTGGGCGGCGGCAGATAACGGTCAATGTCGAGGGCCCCGCTCTTGAGATCGAGCGCGATCTTCGGTCGCTCCCCCGTGCCGTCATAGGCGCCGCTCGCCTGCGCCGACAGCGAATCGCCCGCGATCTCGGCCCGCTCGAGGACCACCTTGCCCTGGTCGGCCGAGAAATCGGCGGCGACCTTCAAGGGACCGGGATCGGGTTGCGCCGGATCGAGGGCTTGGCCGAGCCAGGCGGCAAGGTCGCCGACCGAGCCGATGTCGAGGGACAGGCTGCCGTCCAAACCGGGCAGGGGCTGCTGCTGCACTTGGCCGGCGTAGCCCGCGGTGACCAGGGCCGAGACCAGCTCGGCCGTCAGGTCGAAAGTCTCGCCGGCGAGGACCGGGCGCAGGGCGCCGGCCTCGACCACCAGGCTGACCGGCTTCTCCTTGTAGACGAGGGTTCCCGTCAGGCGGGACGCGGCATCCAGGTTGGGGATCTCGATCGCCAGCTTCAGCTCGGAGAGGTCGGCCGCGGCCGGATCGTCGACCTCCACGCCGCCCAGATCCACGTCGAGCCGCGCCTGCAGGGTCTCGGCGAGCGCGCGTGGACTGTTGCCTTGCCCGGCGGCGCGCAGCGTTCCCGAGAGGGTGCCGCCGACGGGCGGTGCGGCGCCGCTGTCGTCTTGGTCGGCACCGACCGCCGCGAGCGCGCCCACATCGACCGCCTCGAGACTCAGGTTGGTCTCGGCCCCGAGCGCCTCACCGGTGGCATCGACCTTGACCTGGCCACGCAGCACGCCGCCGTAGAGGGCGATCTCTTCGAGCTGCGCGTTCAGGACGCCGTTCTGCAGAAGCCCCTTGAGATTGATCGGACCGACCTGGTAGCCGGCCGCCTTGATGCCGTCGAGGGCGAGGGAGACGTCGGCATTGAGGCCGCGCAACGCGCTGACGTCGAAGGGCTCGTTGGGTATCAACTCCAGCAGGTTCTGCGGTCCGGAATCATCATCGCCCGCTTGAGCCACCGTCGCATCGTCTTGGGTCGCGGCGACCGGCTGCGCGGCCGGCAGGTAACGGTCGACGTCGAGCGGACCGCTTTCCACGCGCAGCACCGCTTGTTTCACCTCGCCGGAGCCGTCGAAGCTCCCGCTTGCGCTGATCGTCAGGTCGTCGCCCTTGATCTCGGCGGATTCCAGGGCCGTCGTGCTCTGGTCCGTGCTGAACTGGGCGGCGAGGCTGAGCGCGCCGGGATCGGGCTGGCTCGGGTCGAGCGGCCGGCCGAGCCAGGCCGCCGCCTCGGCCACCGAGGTGACGTCGAGCCCGAGGGTCCCCGCGAGGCTCGGCACCGGGACCTGCTGGAGGCTGCCCTGATAGTCGAGGGACGCGAGAGCCGAGGCGATCTTGACGGCGATCTCCGCCGGGTCGCCGCTCTGCAGGGCGGCTGGCGAGTCGAGTGACAGGTCCAGGTCGACCTGCTGACCGTTGAGTTTCGTCCCGCCTCTCAGGGTGAGCTCTCGGTCCATACCGGGCAGCGCCAGGGCGAGGCCGAGATCCTCTGCGGCGATGGTCTGGCCCGAGGCGGCATCGGCATAGCGGAAGCTGCCGCCCTCGATGCGGACGTCCTGGAGAACGATCTGCAGAGGTTCCGACGGTTCCGTGGGAGCGGAGTCCGTGTTGGGCGAGCTGTCGCCCGGTGTCGCGGACCAGTTCGCGTCGCCTTGATCGTCGACGGACAGATCGATCGTGGGGGCCTCCACCAAGAGCCGCTCGACGACGATCTCTCCGCTGATCAGGGGCATCAAGGCGACCTCGCCTTCGATCGACTTGACCTGAGCAAATGAAGAGGCGCCTTCGCCGGCCAGCGTGACGTCGGAGAGGGCGAAGCTCACACCCGGCAGGATCGCCAGGTCGATGTCACCGGCAATCGTCAGGTCGTAGCCGGTCGCGGCTTTGACCTCCTCGGTGAGTCTCGGCTTGAGACTGTTGAGGCCGACGAGGCGCGGCCCCAAGGCCACGACGAGGACGAGAACGACTAAAATGCCGACCAGGAAGTAGACGGCTTTCCGCATGGCTGCCTCCTCTGCGCTATGGTGACGTCCGTCCCGACTGCGCATTCGAGGGACGGTTGGTCCTGCAGCACGGCAAGAAGCATACCAGAGACTCGCCCCGGGGCCGACTCTCCAAGAGTGATAGGTTCGTGTCAGTCGGGGCGGCGCGATTGGCGTACTCCCGAGACCGGTTCTCACCCTACCTCGTCATCCCGGCCGGAGAGCCGGGAACCATTTATATGCCGAGACGGCCTCCGCCATGGACCCCGCATCAAGTGCGGGGTGACGGCTTCTCGCAAGTTGCGCTGTGTGTTTACCGCCCAATGTTCGTCTAATATAATGGACGAATGTCCACCAATGATGCAGAGCTGGTTTCGCGGATCGCCGCCCGGGTGAGGGAGGAGCGTGCAGCGCAGAACTGGTCGCTGGCGGTGTTGGCGGAGCGGTCGGGTGTCTCCAAGGCGATGATCTCCAAGATCGAGCGGGCCGAGACGAGTCCGACCGCCGTGGTGCTCGGCCGCCTCGCCGGCGCCTTCGGGCTCAATCTCTCTGCCTTGTTGGTCGACGAGGCCAACCCTGCCGAGAGGGTCTCCCGTGCGGGGCAACAGCCCACCTGGACCGACCCGGCGACCGGCTATAGCCGCACCCTCCTCTCGCCCGATCTGGGCGGGATGCTCGAGCTGGTGCGGGTCGTCCTGCCGCCCGGCGCGCGCGTGCCCTTTCCCGCAGAGGCCTATCGCGCGGCCCATCACGTGATCTGGGTGATCGAGGGCCGCCTCGCGTTCACCGAAGGCACGGTCACCCATCGGCTCGCGGCCGGCGATTGCCTGTCGCTCGGCCCGCCGACGGACTGCGCCTTCGAGAACTGTTCGGACGAGCCCGTGCACTACCTGATCGCCCTCGGCCGCAGGGCCTGACCGTGCCATGAGGCTCCGCACCCGCCGCACCTGGCAGCCCCAGCCGCGCCGGCCCGCCGGGATCGGCCATAACCAAGGTCCGCCCTTGGATAGCTGGAGCGCCACTCATTGGCGGCGGGCGAAGAAGGCCGCCTGGGGACGGGCGCCGACCGAGGTCTTGCGCCGCCGCGCAAAGCGAGCCCAGGAGCTGGGCCTCAGCTACCGGGATTACACCGCGGTGATCCTCGACCGCGGTACGCACCCGGAGGCCCTGCTCTTCATGTTCGCCGGCACCTTGGTAACCCAGTCTGGGGCGATTCGATCGGGCGCACCGCTCCGGCCCTTGTCCGGCGTGGTCGCCAAGCTCTCCGGTCTCAACGCGTGCAGGATCTTCGTGGTGGCGCCTGACGAAGCGGCGCCCTTGGTCGAAGAGCTGTCCTCGCATTGCGGCGGCAAGATCGACGGCCGCCTATGCGCATCCTCGGCCGACGGCATTAGGGAGGGCCTAGGAGCTAAGGGACTCCCGCCGTCTGCGGCGATCATGATCGGGGCCTCAGAAGAGGAAGAGGCGCTGGCCGTCGCGGCAGGGCTCGGCGGGTTCGTGTGGGCCGGCGATTACTTCGGTTAGCTTTCCTTTTCGGCGATATAGGCGCGTATCAACTCTCGATACCGTTCGCCGCCGAAGCTGGGGAAGTGGCCGCCGTGCACGACCCGGACCGGCAGATCGTGGATCCGCTTCATCTGTGCGACGTAAGTCGGCACGTCGTCGTCGATCAGCGGACCGTCGTAGATCATGTCACCGGAGAAGAGGATGCCGGTGGCCTTCTCCCACAGCATGATCTCTCCCACCGAATGACCCGGCGTGTGCAGCACCTCGAAGCTGCGGTCGCCGAGGTCGATCACGTCGCCCTCGTCGATCAGCCGGGTCGCCGGGGCGCGCGCCACGTTGTACTCGGTCGAGCTGTAGGGCAGCGGCGGCAGCTTGGTGAAGATCTCGTCGGTCACGTAGTGATCGGCGTAGGTGTTCTCGCGCGTCGGCGCGGCGAGGATCGCGGCCTCGGCCGGGTGGACGAGGCGCTCCTCGAACTCGTGGTGGCAGCCGACATGGTCGAAGTGGGTGTGGCTGGCGACGGCGACGCAGGCCTTCTCGGTGACCAGCGGCACGTGCTCGCGCAAGCTCACCACGCCCATGCCGGAATCGACCAGCATGTCCTTGTCGCGGCCGCGCACATGCCAGACGTTGCAGCGGTAGAACGCCTTGATATGCGGCTCGCCGATGTAGGTGACTCCATCGTCGAGGCGGCGGGTCTCGTACCAGGCCTCGGCGCTGACCCGTTCCATGGCAGTCTCCCTATCTCGTCAGCAGAACCAGGTCCGCGGGATCGACGGAAAGCTCGATCCGGCTGCCCGGCGCGATGATGTCCTTCTGCGGCAGGCGCACCTTGAAGGGCGCCGGGGCCGCGTCGAAGGCGGCCGTGCAGAGATGGTGCGTGCCGAAAAAGCCGCTCTCCAGCACCTGTGCGGTTCCGAGGGACTCGCCGCTGCCGCTGGTGCGGATGTGCTCAGGCCGCACGGAGAGGACGACGGAGCGGCCGGTTTCCGCGGCGCCGTCGATCTCGAAGCGGCCGAACGCCGTGTCGACCGCAACCGTGCCGTTCGCCGACCCGGCGACGGTACCGTCGATGAAGTTGCTTTCGCCCATGAAGTCCGCGGTGAAGCGCGAGGCCGGCTTCAGGTAGATCCGCTCCGGCGCGCCCTGGTCCTCGATCGAGCCGTCGTTCATCACCACGATTGTGTCGGCGATCGCCATCGCCTCTTCCTGGTCGTGGGTGACGTGGACGAAGGTGGTGCCGACCCGTTTCTGGATCGCCTTCAGCTCGTCCTGCATCTGGCGCCGAAGCTTCATGTCGAGGGCGCCGAGCGGCTCGTCCAGCAGAAGCACCGTCGGCTCGACCACGAGGGCCCGGGCCAGGGCGATGCGTTGCCGCTGGCCGCCGGAGAGCTCATGGATCCGTCTCTCGGCGAGATGGGCGAGCCCGACCAACTCCAGCGCCCGCGCGACACGGAGCTTTCGCTCCGAGGAGGGGACGCGGCGCATCTTGAGCCCGAAGGCGACGTTGCCGGCGACCGACATGTGCGGGAAGAGAGCGTAGTCCTGGAACACCGTGGTGGTCGGCCGCTTGGCCGGCGGGATTCCCGTGACGTCCTGTCCGTCGATCAGCACCAGCCCGCGGGTTGGCGCCAAAAAGCCGCCGATCATGTTGAGCAACGTGGTCTTGCCGCCGCCCGAAGGACCCAGCAGCACGACGAAGGCACCGCGGTCGATCGTCAGGTCGATCCCGGTCACGGCGACCTTCTCGCCGAAGCGCATCTCGATATCGCGGAACTCGACGGCCGGTCCGTGGGCAGGAGCTGTCATGTCGCTTTCTTTCGGAACAACACGAGATCGAGCAGGAACACCACGGCGACGGAGATCAGGAAGACGAAGCTGCCGACCGCGTTGGTCTTGGGGTTGAGGCCGGTGCGCAGCATGCTCCAGATCTCGACCGGCAGAGTGACGTCGAAGCGGCTGACCAGGAAGGCGATGATGAACTCGTCCCAGGAGAAGGTGACCGAGAGGAAGAAGGCCGCAAACAAAGCCGGCCACAGCAGCGGGACGGTGATCAGAACCATGACCTGCCACTCGGCGGCGCCGAGGTCGCGGGCGGCGCGTTCCATGTTCGCCTGATGCGCGCCCATCTGGCTGTAGATGATGGCAAAGCAGAGCGGCAGGTTGATGACCACGTGCCCGATGCCGATGGTCAGGAGCGACTTGGGAATGCCCAGGCTGTTGAAGGTTATCAAGAGGCCCATGGCGATGATCAGGTAGCTGACCGTCAAGGGCGCGGTCAGTAGCCCCCGGATCAGGCCGGCGAAGCGCACTTCGTGGCGCGCTAGTGAGAAGGCGGCGAGAAAGCCCAGCGTGACTGCCACCGCCGACGATGCGAAGGCCACGATTATCGAGTTGAAGAGGGCGTCCATGACCCGGCCATCGCTCAGGAAAGCCTCGTACCACTTGAGGCTCGGCCCGTTGAAGGGCGGGATCGGCACCCGCGAGTCCTGGAAGGAGAAGAGCACGAGGACACCGACCGGCAGGAAGATGAAGCCGTAAATCAGGGCGGCATAGAGCCAGGCCGGCAGGGATCGCAGCATCGCCGTCACACCCGATCCAGCTTCAGCCAGCGCGCGCAGGCCATGTAGACCAGGCTGACCACGACCATGAGGATCATGGCGAGCGCGGAGGCGGTCGGGAAATCCGAGCGCCGCTCGATCTGCAGCATGATGGTCTGCGGCAACAGGAGTTCCCGCTTGCCGCCGAGGATCGCCGGCGTGATGTAGTCGCCGATGCAGAGCACGAAGGTGAGGAAGGCGCCGACCATGATGCCCGGCAGGGTCAAGGGGAAGACCACGTAGACGAAGGTGCGGACCGGCCCGGCGCCGAGATCGGCGGCGGCCCGGCGATAGTTCTTCGGGAGCTGCTTCAGGTTCGCGTAGATCGTCAGCGTCAGCAGCATGACGAAGAAGTGCACGAAGCCGATGACCGTGGCCGAGCGGTCGTTGGCGAGCGAGATCGGCTCCGCCGTGAGCCCGGTGTCGAGCAGGACGTTGGAGATAATGCCGCCTTCGGACAGCACCAGCAGCCAGCTATAGGAGCGCACCAGGTAGGAGGTCCAGAACGGCAGGATCGCCAGGATCAAGGCCAAGCGCTGCAGCCGCTCGGGCACCTTCTCCGCCAGGGTGTAGGCGAAGGGATAGGCGAGCAGGATGCTGATGACGGTCACCAGCAAGGTCACCTCGAGCGAGTTGACCAGCGACTGCAGCAGGAACGACTTGGCGAAGAAGGCCTCGTAGTTGCCCAGCGTCAGGTCGGTAATCAGCCGGTTGCCGACCCGCTTCCACAGGCTGTAGACGGCCATGATGGCGAGCGGCAGGACGAAGAAGGCCGCCGTCCAGGCAAGGGCCGGCAGCAGCAGTCCCCAGGCGCGCAGGCGCTCGGATGCGGGCCCGGGGACAAGAGCGGACATCGAACCGGTGTCTCGGTTCGAATCAGGGAACGCTCGGTCTTAGTGCTGCAGGAACTCCGTCCAAACGTCGAGCATCTGGGAGTCGAGCTCGGCATCGGGGATGAAGTAGCGGTGCGCGTTGGCCTGGAAGCCGGCCTGCTCGTCCCAGCGCAGGGCGGCGCGCTGCTGCTCGGTCAGCTTGTCCTTGGTCTTGGAATTGGCCGGCATGCCCCAGAAGCAGGACGAGGTGGCGAGCCGCGCCTGGCCCTCCGGGCTCATGATGTACTTCACGAACTCGATCGCGAGGTCCTTCTTGGTCGAGGACTCGAAGACCGCGATCGCCTGGCTCCACAGCATGCCGCCCTGGTCGGGCAGGACCCAGTCGAGCTCCGGCTGCTCGGCCGAGAGCACGGAGACCGCCCACTCGCCGCCGCCGATCAGGATGTCCGCTTCGCCGACGGCCAGCGCGGTCGAGGAGGCGACCACGTCGCCGACCATGACCGAGTTCTCCTTGAGTTTGAACAGCTCCTCGCGCATCTGCGGCAGGACCTCGGCGGTGATCTCCGAGGGCTTGAGGCCCATCTTGAGGGCGACCAGGTCCATCAGCGGGATGTAGTAGTCGTAGACCGCGATTCGGCCCTTGTACTTGTCGGACCAGAGGGTCGAGAGGTCGCGCATGTCGGCGGGATCGACCTTCTCCTTGTTGTAGCTGATCACGTTGTAGCCGAACTTCTCCATGATCGCGTACATCTTGCCGTCATGGACCGTCATGTCGGCCATGCGTACGGCCTCGAACACGTCCCCGACCGGAAGCTGGTCCTGCGGCAGCTCGGCCAGCAAACCCGACTCCACCACGCCAGGCACGTCGACGCCGTCGATCACGAACACATCCCAGTCGCCCGGTCGCGACTGCTCGACGATGGCCAGCGCCGCGCCGGTGCCCTCGTACTCCTTGAGGTTCACCTTCACGCCGTGCTTCTTCTCGAACGGCTCGACCAAGGCCGGATCGGTGTGATCGCACCACACGAGGGCGTTCAGTTCATCGGCGGCCTGCGCCATGCCGGCGTAAAGCCCGAGCGTTAGGGCGACCGTCGCAGCGAGGGCCGAACGGCGCGTCGTCTTGCCAAAATTCGAATTCATTGGAGCCTCCATGTTCGTTTCTGTTGCTGCCGCTCCCGGCTTGTCGTGTTGCAAAACCTGAATGGGTTCATTTTTTATGCGTCAGGCCGGACGGTCGAGTCAACGAAAACTTGAACGCGTTCATTTTTCTGTCTAGCTTCGTATAGGCCAGTCTCGGACGCGTGGGACCGGCGACCGGGAGTATTCCGCCTTGGCTGGCCTGAGAGAGCAACAGAAAGCCGATCGCAAGCGCCGCATCGTCGCGGCTGCCGAGCGCCAGTTTCGCGAGCGGGGCTACGAGGACACCAAGATCGAGACCATCGCCGAAGCCGCGGGGGTCTCCGTCGGCACGGTCTACAACTACGCGGAAAACAAGTCCGATCTGCTGATGATCCTGGTCGCCGAGCACATCGACTTCGTCACCGGCGAGATCGACGAGATGATCAAGGCGCCCCTCACGGACCTCGTCGGCGCGGTCTCCGGCCTCTTCTTCGCGATGACCCGCCACTCGCTCGACCACCTCGGCAAGGAGAACTGGCGCCACCTCTTCGGCGTCTCCATCGCCCACCGCGACACCACCGTCGGCCAGCGCTTCGCCGACTACAACCTCATGCTCCATGACCGCATCGTGCGCTTGCTGCGCACGCTCCAGGACAAGGGCGTCCTCACCGAGGACTGCGACCCGGAAACGCTCGGCGGCATCCTCTTCCGCGTCGAGACGATGCACTACATCGAGATGATCTCGAACCGGGAGGTCACGTATGAGGATTACAAGGCGCGGCTTATTGTTATTGATGAGAGACAATGTCGAGGAAGTCAATCTTCACTCATCTTTTGTCTCTTGAATGTGGTTTCTGAAACTCTTTTGCACTGCTTGACCAGAGGAAGGAGAAAAAGAGAGCAAGGGGGCTGTGTTGATCCTCTCTTGATCAATTACCTCTTGATCAATTATCTCTTGGTCAATAATCAACTATTATTTTGACTCTTCTGCTGACAAGTGCTTGTCATGATTGCCTAAAGAACTAAGTCATCGTGTCGTCGGACTTTAACATTGTAGTGGTACCCATAGAATTCCTCAGAGTCTAAATGGTGATGAAACATCTGAATTCTAACTGAAGGTCTTAGGTTTTAGAAGGTTTGACATCTTCCAACATATCTGTCTAATATTATACCTTACAATCCTCTTTGCAATAAAACGTGTGAAATCCTTTGCTCTTGGCAATTTTTTAACTTTTGAAATCAAATAATCGATTCAGTGATATCGCATATAAACCATGATTAACGTCATCTTAAAGGTTTGATAGATTTTTCCTAGATTATTTATATTGGGAGATGTATTTTGACGTTGCCTCGAAAATACAGCGAAGTCACCCAGGAGAGGTTATCACATCATTTTTAACCTTTTATCAACAGGATGGATCCTCATTGGGAACCAAAGTATATTCAAAGAGCCAAAATGATTGTTGGTAGGCCATATCTTACTTTTGCCATTCGTTGAAACAAGTTGTTCTGACTTGTCTTAGACTGATAAGTTCCTCTTTACCTTGTCACCTCTTAATCTTCGTCATACGAGGGGTGGTTCAGGAAGTATTGTTATCCAAAATATTTTATCCCTTTTTAAATTTTGATGGCTGTTCTACTGTAATTACTATGTCATAGTTGAAGCTTGATGTTAATTGCATTTAGGTTGTCTTTAGTAATTCTAAGTTTATTTGTAAGGTATTTGGCAAGTTAATATGTTAACTATATGGAATCCGATATTCAAATAGCCAACTTAAAGCAAATTTTATGAAGGTAAAATTGTCAAGCGTGCTCACATTATGTATTCATGAGAGTCGTCAAATTTATATTGCTTCAATTAAGTGCAGTTTTGGTGTTGCGTGTAACATTGAAATGCAATTCGTAGGTCTTTCAGTGGTTCAAATTGAATTTCTCAAAAGCAGAAATAAAACTAAAAAGCTAAGCATAAGATTCCTAATTTACTCCACAAAAAGTCGCTCTCCTTTTATTTCATTGCCCTTATGTGCTTACCTTCCACACTGCTATAATTAGTGACAGTGATGGCTGCTTTTTCTGACTATTACTGGTGATACCATGATGTACATCACAGATAATTTATTTTTCTTTCAAATCTTATCCTGTGTTCTCAAATTTGTAATAGGAATAAAGGCAATATAATTTAATTTGATGGACAATTACCGTATATCAAACTTGTGTGATAAGATATTGATATAAATACAATGACCGCCTTAGTTATTGTTTGTTAAAATACATCTGTCAATTCTCCTAATTAAGGCTATTCAAGGGAGAGGCACGAAAGAAGTTACAGCTGATACTGGGACCGGAATTCAAAGACTTATGCAGGTGTGTTGAAACAAGTTTGGGAAACGTAACGGAGAATCGGTGAAGGAATAAGCGGATCCGAGAACACCTTGACCTTGACAAACAGGTGAATGATTAGTAGAACGGATTCACCTTAGCAAACGTGCATTGGGTTTAGCTGTGATATCAAAGGAGGAGAACACACTTTCCTTTTCTGACTTTCAGATCAGCGGACACTGTTGGGTGCTATTCTCTTTGGTCATGGCCATTGATCTAGCCTTAATGCGTGGTCAGAGAGGGCAGGCTAATTAAAGTAAAAGATGAACCTGCAGCTGATCTAGATATAGAAAGCTTTAATTACTAGACATGTGCTTTCATACATTTCTTTCCTAGATACTTAAGGGGTGTAACATCCAAGTTCTCCTTCTGTGTTAAAATAGAAATGGTCTACACACTGCTTCTCGAACTGTAATAATTTTGAGGGTACCTTCTGTCTAGAAATATTTCCATGTGATCATTGTGGTCTACTGATAATGTTTTATGAACAGTCCTTTCCTTTATAACCTTTTTTGTTTAAAAACGCCTAAGTTAGTATGAGAAAATGAGGTTCTTTACTTTCACATCCTCTCTTCAATCCATAGTGCCGTAACCAACAAACAATAAGAATTTTATCGAATGAGTGATACGTAATAATTCTGTTACGTAATATTGCCACGTGTAACATCAGACTTCGAAGCAATGATTACATCAAGAAATGATAAAGAAGCAGCCTCACAACCATAGTATTGTAATCATCTCTTAGAATCGTAATGTTTAGCTGAGTCTGAAAGTGAGGCACATGTGCAGGTAAGAGGAAGACATTATTAGAGATTATGAACACATAATTGTGCAATGGAGACAGTTAATTAATATGATTAAAATGGGAGGAGTTCTCATAGGTGAAACCTCGATTTGATGTGTTTACATATAACAAGCATCCTAGCATTGCTGGTACACTGAATCTGAAGTGCGATATCTATTATCATGGGTCATGTCAAATTATCACCCACAAGTAACTCCTTTGATACGTCAATGGGTATGTTTGCTTCAAAACTGGTGGCACCAACTTACCACAAGAACATGATGGATAATGTTGGCCTGGTTGTGTTGTGTACATTTATTAAACCCCTGGTGATGTGTATCTACCTAGCAATAGCACAGGTAGAGAAATAAAGCAGATTGATTCAAATCAAAGGTTCTGTAGGAACTTATCACCAGACCCCCACACGGCCATATGTAAAAGATTAAGACTTATCACTTTCAGTAGTTGTTGTTACGACATGCCAGGGGAAATGCGCGTAAATCGCAGACCTCTTTTATTGGATTCTAGATTTTTTGGCATTGTTGTCACTTCCTATTCTATTTCAGGTAATCATTTTATTTAGTTGGACAGTGGAACGCTGGAAGGCAGGTAGATGCCCACTGGCAGTCGTTTGCTGCCCAGGGAAACAGAGAAGAATGCAAAATGTAGCCCTGTAGCCAAAACTAGTTTTTACGAATAATTACAGAGTGAATATCCATACGCTTTCTTGGATGAAACAATTACTCCTGCTCCATTGCTAGTGGCCATTCCCACTGGCTCCATGGCTGACTTTATCAGATGAATCCCATCTTTCTTCCTTGCGGTAAATTTATGGCCATGCCTGTGAGTGATATATGAAGATAAAATTTCTTGGACGATGGAAAATCGGCAATTACCTCTACAACTTAATTCTAAGAGAGAGGGACAAAACTGTTTCAAACTAGCTTCTATTTGTGTCATGAAAAAATCTTATTCAGAATATTTGTTTATACCTAAACGAGGGCTCAATTCATGGATAACATTCACAAAATATATTTTATAGAGCCGCTTTTAATGACTTTTGTTGCCACGGAGAAGTGTAGAGACAGTGAAAAATGCAAACAAACAGAAGTGTTGTATTTGCAGTCATTTGATGTCATTGCATTCACCGAAAATGTAAAAAGTTGACAACCTCATATGACGGAGCCTCAGTCACCGTAGAAGCAAACGGTAATATTTAGGAATAATGAAATTTTCGGAGAGTTTACTTACTATACCTTGCTGAAAAAATGAATGTTTAGACGGCAGAACAAATATTTACTTTTCAGCACCGTCAAATTTTGAGTTGTTCACCTTCATTGTCATTAAACTAGCGTCTTACACCGTGCGTTTCATTACATTGTACTAGTGAACCAGAATCATATCTATATGTGTTAGGCATCAGTTTTACCGTACTCTGTCAGGAGAAATAAGTAAATAAACGAATCTGTTTTCATTCTATAAAATAAAGTGATGTATTGTCCTTTGCAACAAGAAAAGGTAAAAATTTTAATTTGGATTATGTGTGAATAGTTCAAAAGCCTCGACAAGCAAATAATTGGCAGACCAAGGAGAGCAGCACAGCATAATTTGGGGAGAGGTAAAAGGTGCTTCAAACAGTAATGGAAAGGCAGCCACGCAGCCAGTCAAATTTTGATCAGGGGGGGAAGGGGGCAAATTCTAAACAAAATCTCTTACCTCCCCTCCTTCCTTCCAAGCCAGCCCACCATGGCTTTACTGAGTGGGAAAATTTTGAATTTTTACAGTCCCTAGAAGGCTCAAAATTGTAATAGCCTTTATATAGATTTTTTATCTATATAAAGGCTATGAAAGATTTTTTATCTATATAAAGACTTTCTTATCTCATTGCGTAAGTGAATTGAAATACACAAGTAATCCATCTTTTAAACGCCCGTAAGAAATTTTCTTGGGCGGGGGGGGCAAACACGGGCAATTTTTACCTATTGGGCAGGCACAGCCCCCGCCCCCGCCTCCCTGGCTGTGTGCCTGTGAGAACGGGGGCAAATTTAAACTGCCCTAGCATTTAATATTCCCTGCTCCACTAGCAATTCTTGGAAAACTGAGTAACTGACGTAGCAAATATATCCTTTGTTTAAGCAACTTAAAATCGGCTGAATTTAACTGAGTAGCCACACAGTAAACCTTTGTTTAAAGGCATTTGCAGCTGACAGTACCATGAAGTGCTTTATGATACACTATGCACGGCTACCAAAACTTTTTGAATCAAGTTATCACAATATAAATAAGACAAAGTTCTTTAAATTTAAAGTATGTGGGTTGTTTTATATTTGGAACTGGTAATGCAAATTCAATTTTACGACATGCTTTCCTTGAGTGCTAAATACAAACGTTCCCTTGGTCTGACAACGTTAAGAAAGCAGCACATTTTAGAGATCGGTCTACAGAAGTTCAATGTGATGTAGAATTTAAAATCTTGGGCGAAAGAAACCGGTCATTTCCCAATTAAACTAAATTTCTAACGAATTTCACAAAAATCGTCGATGACCATTGAATATTTACTGTAAAAAATTATACTGATATACCATGTATAGACTGGGATGATCAGAAATGAGTCTGCATAATCTACGTCGTGGGAGACATAGGGGTAAATGCCTAAAATGATTGAAGCATCCTTTTTGGGGTGATATTTGATCCAGGTCAAAATTTTATTTGAACACTCAAGAGGCGCCGTATAAACCATCTTAATGGGGGTATTTTAACGAAATGCTAACTCTCGCTTACATATTTTTAGAAATATGCTGCAATTCGCTATAGCCTGAATTGAAGAATCATTTGGCAAGATCAGATCACGAAGCTCATAGCTTAGCATTCATCGTTAAAAGGCGGCTTCCTTCGACGATTTATTTTAAGGGGAAAACTGTTGCTGCTGCTGCTTCTTTAGATTCGAAAACAGACACGCAACAATATTTCCTACACAGCAGAAAATCAGTCTAAAGCGAGATAGCTGCAGCCAACAATGAAAAGTGCGACAGCTGATCAAGTCTTCTTTATCATGTTATCTGAAACGATTGCTAGCAATAGGGGCCTCCTTGAAGGTCTTAAGAGGTGAATTTCATGGACTGATACTGAAGATAGATTATCAAATTACAAGCGTGCAATTTCATCAAACTACAGGTGTATGAGGGGTGATTTCGTCTCTCGATTCAAGCAAAACAAGATACATGAAATAGTAACATTTTCTCTAAGAAAATCTCAATAGGGAAATTTCGGAAGTTTACAAAAAATATTCACAAGCCCTTTTGCTGTTAATTGAGAACTGTTTTAATGCTAAATGCCATCAAACCCAAAACCAGGCGCCAATGAAAATTAAAAATGGCAATTTAAACTTTGTTTGTCCCAATTAGTGGGATGGACTGGACTGTTAAAGAGATAACAGCTTCTAGGAAACACCAAGAAAATTCACCAAGAATTCCTTCATTTAGAGAATAAACAGAAGTAGCATGAATACACAAAACCTAAACAATGCTCGCCCTACAATTTACTCAGCATTACTAGTTCAATCCTTCGTTTCAGTGCGTTGAGCTGCCATACAACCTGTTTGTCTTGTTGCGAAAAGGAGGCTAGAACATATCAAGCAGGTGGATGTTCACACAGTGAACAGTGTTGTAAACCGCGTGAGTCTTAAACTATCTAAATACGGTGCCAATTACGATCATATCTAGAGTTCGTCTTTCGCAGCTACAAACAAAGACTTTTTCTCTGATCCCTTTTACTACCGATTATAACCAATTATCAATTCGACGTAAATGAACAATAAGTTTGTTATCTTCTTTTTGAATTACTACGAGATTCTATCCCTTGCCTCGTGCGTGTTCAGTTCATTTCTCTTCTCAATTCAAATGCTTTAGCTTACCAGCTCCTTGACGAATTCAATAACCACCTGTTGTTGAAGCATTACTCAAACAATACAGTTCTGAGCAGTATTCAGCTTTTCAAAAGTTTCTGCTGAAGGCCTATTTGGGCGATTGTCTCTCAAATCCTTTTTAATAAACTGTTGGTACGGGTCAGTGATCAAACTACATGCACGTTACACTGGTCCATTCATTTCCTTTAATTTGGGGGAAAAGTCAGCTGGGATGATAACCTTTGAAAACGAAGATGTTCAGATGACGTTTTTTTGTAGATAAATGTGTTTTTTGTAGTATAAAACAAGAATATTTCACGAAATGGTGTTAAACAATGTGCACTTAGAAGTGCTTTCCGTCTGACACTTCTCAGAGTACAATCGTCACAAAAGATCAAACTGAACCGAATGAAACATTAGATTAAATACAACTATACTTTTGAAAATGGACCAATCAGAATTGGACTGCCTGAATGGGTTGTGATTTTAGACCAATGTTTTAGAATCTAAATTAGGCGGTGTGGACACTTCTCATATTTTTAATATGTTGAGGCCCCATTATTAAAATTTTTTAAAACAGACTCCAAGCAATCTCAATTCTTATTAATTTCAAACAATACTTTTTCTTACCCTTTTCGTAGTTTACAATTCCTCTTGTGGTGTATAATTCACAGAGATTGTTATATTGCAATGCCGTAAAATTTATTTCAAATAATCTTGCATTTGCTTCTTGACATCTTGCGTAATAATAGGTCAAGCTTGATATCTATATAATGCTAGGGTCGTCATTTATATGCCAACCTCTAGATATCTGAAGCTTGTGTGACATGTGCACTAATAAAAACAATGAACCACATATAAATGGTAATTGACTAATAATTACCAAGACGTTTTTTTAAGGTATAAAGACCTCTATTTTCATGGTTTCTCCTGTATTACTAAAAAGCGCACTATAGTATATCCAAAGAGCTCAAATACAATAATTATTTCCATTTAAGTCATCGAAGAACATAACCACCTATTACAAAAAGAGGACAATTTCAACTCAAAAAATCCGTTAAGTATTTATCGCCTTGTTGCATCAGCTCTTCAAGAAATAGCTACCATATGAACAAGAATTTCCTATTGCTCTTG
>JAAAKM020000498.1:38321542-38334094 GCA_010016025.2 Alatinidae sp. Z8VKAUB7J3 | reverse complement strand
TTAAGTATTTATCGCCTTGTTGCATCAGCTCTTCAAGAAATAGCTACCATATGAACAAGAATTTCCTATTGCTCTTGAAAGGCGTTTGATACATGGTGTTGTCCAAGTATAATATATTGACCTACACATAATTTTGTTTGGGGGTCATTGCTAAATCAGTTTTAGTTCGTGACAATCTTGGTTTAATTTGTCTCAGAAATTTCGACATATTTTAGTTGATGATTGTTTGGTTTTGCTGTTTATTGTAGTTGTTCGTTTGAGCTAGTACTTCTAACACATTAAGCCTTTCTTTCCATACCTTGTTGTGGTGCATCAGTAGAGGAATCTTCGTTATATTTTCTAGATTCTAAAATGTCGTAACCTCTTGGCATTTAATGTAATAAAATGCCTTGTTATAACTTTTACTAATTACTTGTGCTAATACATGAGACGTGAATTGATGTACAGAATTTAAACAACAGTTCTTTGATGTTTTCCCGCAACAAGGTCGTGAAAGAAGTGGGAAACTTTAAGGGAATATCAGTATAAGTTCACAAATTACTTTCCTTAGTCGTCAGTTATGCTATTCTATATCATTCTTGATTTTGCCCCTGTAGCCGAAGTAATAGATAGACTCTTCCTTATCCAGACACTTCAACACAGTTGAATCTAGGTTGGTTCTGCTCTCAATTTATGAAGGTAGATTTGGACATCAGAAAGTTATTTGGCTGATATGTCTAAGGAGTAAGTGTGTTGAAAAAAATATCTTTTGACTACTTTGTTTTATCAGAGAACTTGTGAATGGAAAGTTACAGGCAACATTTATGATCATTCACAGACGTGATTTGTGAATCTTTGTAAGCTATGCTTGACATCCAGTGCAACAAAACAGGTGTAGTTATACTGATCATTACGACTCTTTGAGTATTATAGGAGTTGCCATCATACTTTACTTGTCACGCTTACAAACCTATATGTCACGTCACATTACTTGGAAACAGTAGTAACTTTTAAATATGTATGCCTTGAACCCGTAGTGTTGTTTAGGGTGAAAACTTGCAAACTTACAATGAGTTCTGCGCAGCCGTTTTATTCAAACTACGACCAGCCCCCTTCTCTTGGAGAGTTCCAAACTATCTCCATTAACTTTTGATATGAAACTTCCAGGAAACTACGGACAGGACACGATTCTATAAAAAATACATTTGTCTAAGTGCAACAAATCGGACAACAGCACGTGCTGGAGTAAAAGAGAGTTGTAGGCCTAGAGCAATGAAAAACCCTTATTATTTTGGTAGCTATTGAAATAAGGACACGAACTTGCCCATAGCCAACAAGTAGGTTAAAGTTGATGGTTGCTTATTGCCTCAGACTGGTAGATGAAAGTGATTGATATCTGCTCCTACATCAAGTATCAGAATATTTAACTCTGTAGATCGTGCTTTGCCTAGTTCTGGACCCTTTCACTGAAAGCTTCTCGATCTTTTAGATTTTGCGACCTTTGTAGAGAATTCTGGGATAGGAAACCTTATATTTCCATATATGGTTAACTATTGTTTTTAGTAAGAGAAATTTGATGTCATTTATTTAGATAGATAAGATTCCAGGCACGTTTTTTACTCTTCAGAATACTTCAGAACAGAACAATCAGAATCAGAATAGAAGAATCTCAGAATAACGCAGAATATCATAATCAAAGAATCAAATAGCATCAGAATCGAGTAGAATTGAGGAAGAGCAGAATTTATTCGTTTATCATATTCATTTTAGAAATCATTCAATAGAAGGATTAGGAGTTATCTCAAAACCAGCGTCTTAATATTTGTAACAAGAATTGTATCGTATCAAATAGAAGGAAAATATACAGTCCATATAGTACAAGTGGATCTTGAATTATCTCTCTAATTACCAACAACCTTGTTGAGATATACTATAGAGCTAAACCTTCTTCCTGCCTTTAACATTTGAAATGATAAGGAGATAGGGTAAACACATGTGCACCATAAGTATACTGTAGAAGAGCTGTAAACGTTAAACGAGATTTTATTAAAATCTTGGCTTTAATATATAGACAAGGTCTTAGCAGCAGTATTGTAATAACATCATCTCTTATCCTTTGTGTTTTAATCAGTTTTAAGGTTGCCCTGAATCCGGGATGCAGCTGCACTCGCTCACGTGCAAAATATCCAATGAAGGTTGCGTCGTTCCTTTGGTCTTGACTTTGCTATGCGGCGTTGTTGAAATCACACTCCGGTGTCCCTGACATTGCTAGTCACATGGTTAGAGCCCAGTGCAACATCCTCACTTGTTGGGTTGGTTCTGCATTTTCATTGGTGGTAGGAGATCAGCTTCGCGGCTGGACGCATGTTTTCAGTTTGTCATTTGAAAAGTTATCGAAGCAGCTATTTTATTGTGGCATTTTCTTCAACTGCGCCTCACAGTCAAAGATTGTGTTTAAGATAACTTTGACGAAATATTGACAGGGAATTATAACAGACGACGCTGCACTCGTCAAAACATTAGAGACCCAACAGCTCTGCTTAAAGTTACTGAACAGTACTCACGTCACAACAACCCATGATCTCCTCCCTCTATCTTCGTATCACTCAACAGATGACGTATGAACACAAAATACTTTCTTTGGGTTGTCCTGGAAGACATTTTTAATATCTGATCAAATATCAGTTCTTTCTTTACCAAAATAATTTATCAGGCGCTTCTACATTCCTAGCAGGGGTGTAAGCTATAGGCACACTTGAATAAAATCACCTTGAAAAGCCTTGGCTTAATTATTAGTCTGTTTAATTAACATTTGCATTCTGCAATGCTAAGCCGATGAACGTCATTGCTGACACGGCTCAAAAAGCTGTATCTAGTTTTGATAAAATTGGAAACTTAGCATGAAGCAACTTGACTTGTATCTTTGCAATAAAAACAGCATTTCATACAACTTCACAAGCCAAGTAGCATGTGTTCTGATTTCCATACCTCTCAATAGACAGGCAATGATTTTATGTCCATATTTTAAACGTGATGAATATAAGAAAGCATCAGCCTTCAGTTTAACTAACTTTAACTGGTTTTATTACGACGAAATGTATGACGTATTCAACAGGATTTTCATGATCTTATCTCTTTACATGCTACGTCATGAACGTTGTGTCATCATTCTTAGATCACCAAATGACGAGCGAGCATCTCACACTGGAAGAAAACAACAATATGAAAACAAAAGACAACATGTTTACTAAAACGTGGGATCTTTTTTGTTGATAAGCTTTATGTCTTTGCACAGTGCCCGTTACACTTGTTTTGTACAGATGGTAAAGTATTCTATTAGTTAAAATTATGTTGAAATGCTGCAACTTAACCAAGCAGTTCGTTGTGCATGATGTGCACAGTTCGTCGTTACAAAGAGTATAAGTATGGCATTTGCAAAGAGACGTTTTATTTGTGACTGGTAAATGACGAATGCCAGATGTGTGCAAACTAAGGGAAGAAGGAGCGTGTGCTTATTGCTTTCCACCAGGGGCAAGAAATGCGCCTATGCCAACGTACACGAGACATCTGTTTAGGACCAATCTTGGCTTCCGTTTGTTCTCTGTTATGTACAAATTGCTCCTTTTCTGTCAATATAACTAAGACAAAACCAAATGCTCAAGTGCTGTTGTACACAATATGTCACTTTTCTTATTCCAGCATACGTGCATTATTTTCCTTGGTATGACATATTTCTTTTGTAAGGGCAATTAGAGACAATGGTACACCTTTTCTTATCGCTTTAGTTTCTTTTCCTGTACATACTACCCATGATTGCTCTACTGTGGTCGGGATATGTTTTGTAGGTTTGTTTGCTGTTCTAATTTAGCAAAAACAATACCCTAATATTGATCAAAAGATTATGAAAACGCCTTTCCTTCTCAAAAACATGAGCCAGTCTATTAGCATCAATAATTTTTTCTTAATTTATGTACGATTTCCATAAATAAATAACACCGTCTTGCGCATTCTCCTCACAAAAATCTTTTGCACAGAAGACTTATATGGATATAAAATATTAAACACTTTCATTTGTCATAAGAAATGCGATACAATTATGCGGCAGTCTTTTTTACAAGCAACTCAAATGCAACTCTGAGAGCTTTCAGCCACAATTTATTTGTGACTGGAGTGTCATATCATGTCTGTTACTTTTAACAGTTTTATTCTGTTATGATTTTGAAGATCCCATTATTTACATCGTCTTAAGCAATATTGTTTCACCTGCTATAATTCTTATTTTCAGCCAGAAGAGATATTTGAGATTGTTTTCCCATTACTTCGGTCTCTTATTGCTCCTATGTAGTTTTATATTCCACTCCTAAAAGCATTAAAACGCAGAAGGAAATCCAACGTGGCAGATGTGAAATGGACAAGTCTAAATCCTTATTGAATGAACAATGCGTAGTCGATGGAAATGATTTTCAATTTACACTTAAACCAGTTGATAGCTACCTTTTAAGGCTATTCCTACTTATGCAAATTAATGTTTTAGTTTTCCCCTCTATTTTAAACTTTATTAGAAACGTACTCGCCATCGAAATGTCGAGCCATGATAACTTGAGTAGAAGCAAAGGCTGTTTACAAATTTGCTCACATCTAAAATACACTTCATTAGACTGTAAGTTCTCTTTAGGAGAGATATCAGCATTCCCGATGTCATACTGCCAATGAAATGCCGAGAAACTTATCCTAGAAATAAGTCAGTACTATATTAATATTGATGTTAAATTGATATTGAATTGGCATTATGAGGTTGGATCGATAATGATCAGAAAGTTATAGAGTATGAAATCAACAAAATGAAATTTTTTGTTGGCAATGAAGATTAAAATTAATAAAACAGTGTAACTTTTCGAGAATTGTAGCAATGGAAATACCAGACAGAAATTGTATTCAGCTTACAAAAAAATAACAGCCAGGCAGAGAATCTTTAAAGAAAGAGAGATATTGAATTTTTTTTTCCTTTTAATCTAACGTTTCCTGAAACTTTAATGTTGACATCTTCAGAGAAATGAAAAACTAATTGCATAAACATATGAAAGTCATCTATAAAGAATCAGAGAAATATTAATCATCACACAAACTCATGCATCATTAAAGGAAATGATAATATGGGGACTTGCATTGGCCTGAAACATATCTGTAATTGGCAGTAGAACGTGTTATTCATTCATACATTGATTGAATCGTTAATAACTGCTATTCAATAATAAATAGAGGTATATAGATGGCATAAGTTTCCTGATAAGCTATAAATAACTATTGTTTTATTTCATATGTAAGTAACAAGACTTTTAGAAGCACAAAAACGAATTCTTGAGTAACAGCCTAGAGGCCAGCTAGAGGCGTCTAGGAAAATAATGGGCATTGTTTGGTTGTTTTTAGTGAATTAAAATATATGCCTTAATATTCCAAGTATTCGATACAAAGGTTCGAATAAAATTGAGCCCAAGGCTTTACCTGTAAATTGGAATATTTTTCTAATATGTCGTTGGAGATATTACGCACTATTTTGGACAGTACATTGTAAAAGTAGAGGCGGAGAAAGAGGGAGGAGCCATGAGTCATCGACGCCTTGGATATGATATGGCTCACGAAGGAGGATTATGACTGCCTACGATCGACGGAGGAGTTTCGGCGCCATGAATACTGATGCGCGAACCAAGGAATGACAACGACCACTTTGTCCCCGGTAACTCTTTGCGATAATATTCTGTAAAATTGAAGAGTATTACATTAATTAATATAAAGTTGCTTACACAAAAGGTTTAACGACGGTACATAACGACTGCGATAATATGAATAATGATACATACTATTGGTGCCATGTCACAACCTAGATCAACTAGGACTCCTAACGAAAGGACAGCTTCCTGACAGCACTACTGTCGCATACAAACTCTACCTAATCCATGCCTACGAGCGAGACTTAAATATAGATGATACATCCGTATTCATGTGACCTGTGACGTCACACACCACAGGGCTCCTATTCACTGCATGACAGTGCAGTGACAAGGATATTTTATACACTTAAAACATGGCAATAATACTGAAACATATATCAGACTTGCGCACCCACCTCACGCAAAAATTTTAACAGGTAGTTAATGCTCCTGTGGCAGCTGGTGAAATTTGTGCACTTCTTTTATTCAATGGAACTTTAAAGTAAACAAGTAAATAAGACCCAAAATTTATAATTAATCAATGTAAGCAAAGCTCGTTCTATTGATATTTCAAATTTCAAATTAATGTTGCTAATATTATTACAATTTTGCTAATATTGTCACAAATTTTGGTGCAAGCTTTTTAAGAGAGTTAGGTGTTAAGGAAATGTCAATATGGTATTAAAATTTCAAATCAGTAATGATAATTAATTACATGGAGAGGTGTTTGACGGTAAATATTTTGCTCAAACGTTGTACCCTAAGTACAAAAATGTGCGCGGAGAAGAAAAAATAAATACAAAGAAGGCGGCGCCAGAAAAGTAATATTTTTCCAAGCTAGAGCTAACATTTGCGTTGTTTATGGTAGTGGTGTACGATCCAGCACATCAAGGAGTTGTCTGTTTTCTCCATGTTTGCTAAGCTTACAATGTTGCAAGTGTTAGGCTACAGCCTCTAGTTTCTTTTTCATTATCTTAACCGTTCTGACTTTCTTTAACGTAATTTTTCCTTCTATTGCGACACAGTTTCATTAATAGGATTGTATTTCTTAATTTACAAGTGGTTCATTTTTTTACATTATCTTATACTTTCTAGTCAATTTTTTTCTCTCCTGATTATTAGATGTAAAAGGATGTAAGTTTGTGTAGAACAAGCTCTCTCCTCTATGCACTATGACATGACGAACTAATTTGTTAGTAAGCCGCACTTATGGTAAACCTTTTGAACAAATGCTACACGGTTTATCTGAAGTTGGCATAATGCATTCAAAATCTTCTATAAACTCGGCAGGGTTAAAACCTGTGCAGCTTCTACAAGCGCAAAAGAGAACTTCCTTATCAAGTAAATCTAGGAAAGAAAAGTAATAATAATAATAATAAAAATAATAATAACAGCAATATACAGGAGCTTTCCAAATTACATTGGCCCTTCATCTCCCTTAAAGAATAACTGTAGATGGAAAAAAGTGGAAAGCCTAGGCGACCAAACTATGATTATAGAAACAACTAATTTCTACATGGCAGTGGTCCGCAATCTTGGCTCCGCAAAGTATGTCAAGGGGAATGGAACCTATTATGGATTAGATTGAGTTAAATGAGAACTCAAGCTGCTAGGCCGTAGTGCAAAAAAGGATCAGAAGGAGATATCATAAGTGTTCTAACCATGACAGTCTCCGTTTCAACACTACAATATTCCAGGGTTTCATATTTGTGCGATTGTACAAGGATTCGTTTGCTATTGTTCTTGGCCAGTACACAACCTCAAATATGTATTAGTTCATCACTACCAAGCTCTTTGCATTAATGTTAAGACAAATCGCATCCACTCCGTCGTGAAAACTGTTTTTATAACTTACGTCTTGCAGTTATTTTGTTCTTGGTTGTAATATACTTAAAATTGAGGATCAGGAAATCTATAGGTGGATTAAAATTCATATGGGGAGAGCAAAGAACATTGTGTTACAGTAATAGAGATTGTATAAGCAGATAGCTTTTCGAAGTCTGTCCAGCTTACATATATCCGATGTATCCCCTACCGTCAGATTTCATGATTGTCGAATAGCTTAGTAGTTTGTCATGGGATACTTTTTACATACATGTATTTCGTCCGTTGTGCGTTGTTCTCTCGCGCAAGTATGATGATCAGGAAATAACTAACTTTAAATCAACAGCGAGCAATGGTAGTGTTAATAGCCATCTTTGATGTGCATATCCAAAATTGTTGGGGGAAAAAAAACTGTAAACGAGAAACAGTTCCGTAGCATGCCAGAGGAGCCTAGCAAGCTATTAAACATAGATACTGCTACCGTTATAACAAAGTTAAAAGTTAACATAGCACCTAAAAAAGCTAAAAGCTAATAATTGAAAAGTTGGTTTGTGGTATAAAACTTGAATATTGTGTTGAGTTAAAAACGAATACGTTTTGATACACGTTTTCGCCATACACTGATCACAGCAATCGTATGGAGTGAATTTAGAAAGTTATTAATGAATGATGAATTTATAGGATCTTCTCGTTTCTTATTGTTTGCATCTATTAGTCAGGAAATTCTATGCCGATGCTCCTATCGACGTTATTAGGTGAAGTCTGTTTAGGATAGCCTCTTTAACTCCGCGGGTGTACCGGTATTGCTCCCGATCTATAAGCTTAACTTCACTCTAAAGCAGGCAGTGGCCAGTTTCCTGCTCATGTTCCAAAAGCGTATATCTTGTGGCCGGCCAAAGCGTATATCTCGATCGTGTTCCTTGATCTTCTCTTTCACCGCCCTTCCAATTTTTACAATATACACGCCTCCGCATTTACAGGGGATCTTGTAAACGACCCACCTTTCAATAATTTTAACACTTAAATATAAACAACAAAGAACATGGCTTTTTATTGCTGGTCATTTTATTTATTAGTTTAAGTAGAAGTGGGTGTCGGGCAAGGGTCCACACTCTATTGTTATATCTTTTTTGAAAATGTCATGGGCAACTTAAAAGGCCTATCACCTTTACTTACACGCAACAAGCAACTATAAACTGACAATCTCTAGTCAGATGACATGACTTTCATTGAAGCTATATTTGTAAATCTCTCAATTCCAGCCCCTCAACTTGAGGTAGCAAGTGGGAAGAAAACCCTGGAAAATGCAAGATGGTCTCATTTTCAAGTGATTTTAGTGAAATAGACAACAAATTTATTGATCAGGTTGATTCAATTTCCTGTTTGGGAGTTTTGTCTGTTCTAAATAGCGTTATCGTGCTACCTGTCACAGGGGCTGACTCCTGTATCCTCCTATAAATTATCAGCTTTTTACATTTTTAGTCAACTTAAAGCAATCTGTCTGGCAGTATCTGGGACCCGTAGTTAAGCTAAGTTGATAAAAGTCTGCTCGTCTTTTTTTTTGCGCTTTATCCTAAAGGAGTTTCTTCTGAGTTGAAGAGCACTAAGTGCGCAGGATTTGTTGCACGTCACAGGTCATACTATTATCATAGGCAGTTAAACTTTTTGGAAGAAGTGCGAGTTTTCTACGCTCTGAGTAGAAGAGTCATTACACTCACAAGGAATGGCTATGGGATATCAAGAAGTCAACTTCGAACACAGTTACCATGTATATTTGCTCAGACAAGGACCAGGATGCAAGATTTGAAAAGTTGATTGTTTGTCGAATGCCACGTGATCATGTTACATGGTTCGTCGGTGATTTAGGTCTATTTATAAACATAAATACTAAAAATGCGTAGAAAAATGCATCTATGTTACCATTCTCCATCCATCCGTTTGTCCGTCAATTTGCCAAACAAACTGTCCACATACATACACAAATGCGCATCCTTCTGACCTTCGATCTATACGTACTGCAATCTATTGATACCTACATTTTACCAAACTATTAACACACCTATCGGTGGCTCGAGCGATTAACCAACTGCAATTTTTTATTGGCTTTTTTTCGGTTCAACGATTTTACACATACCAAGTTAGGTAAGCCTGTTTGTAGAAAACGTGTCTTTCAATACTTTTATGATCTACCTTCAGCATAATATACACTTCGCAATTCTTTTCCTATTACGATCCCCTTTGCATCAATAGATTTCTTTCATGTCAAAGGTATTCCCGAAAATTACCTCCTCGAAATAAGATGATCTAACCAATATCGTAGAATGGCTGTCTGTGTGTTGTGAACGCTACCATGTAGTGGAATTTGGACTGGATCGTTTCATGCCGCTTTTCTAATGATTCAGTACATTGTTACCCACTGATTCGAACAGCAACCCGATGCAGCTGCAATTCCCCCTTACAGCTCTGTCTTGTCCTCCTTACCGGTCTTTAGAAATCTCAGTGTTTAAACAATACGAGCATTGAAATTAATCACTATTATAGGAAGCGTTCACTGAGTTCTTTGGTTCTTGTTGGCGTAGCACCTATTAATACAGCTCTGCTAAATTAATTGTAGGTAAGTAATCAAAGTAGTCAACTGTATACGGAGGCAAAATTGTTGCCTTCAGTCAGGTGACCAGGGAAATCTAGGAACAGATTTCTTGAGGAAGTTTCAAGTTGTTGAAGCGAGTGAAGGTAATTTGGTCGTATAACTTAATAACTTTCCTGCTTAAAGACAGCTACATGTACTTCAAACTTTCCGAGTATTACTTCTGCTGTCCATTGATAAAGGTTTCAAGCAAGTCAAAATATATTAGACGATAACGGTATATTACCTTAGAGGACATTTTATCTTCAATTTTAAGAAGTTTTAAGTCTATAAAATAACAAATATGACCAGTGATTAGTTCTTTCAAGGGTTACTAACTGGTTACTAAGCACTCAAAGATCTTTTGCTGACTGAGGGCCTCTGGGCAGTGAACTGAAGTTTTGACGCAGCTGAAGAGCACTGCATGTCTGACGTGACGAAGATTACCCTATTTCAGTATAGCCATTTACTAGCGAATGTTTCAACAGTGTCCATTGTGTGTAAGTTTCTATCATGAAGAGGATGTCGATGTCTGGGATTTTTAAATCCCATTGGCTTGCTCTACTAAGAAAAAGTTTTGGACGCGTAGACGGTACCAGACAAAGAACAACATACTTGCAAAACCTTAATGGGGGGCAACGCATCATTTCATTATTAACGACGGTTGTATTCATACATCTGCTGATAAAAGATATGGACGATCGGGATGGCTGATTTCTGTGCTAGAGATGGCACTTAATTAACTAATCATTTCATATACAAAATAAGCTGATGCCTACGTTTTGAGAAATGGAGACAAAATCATCGAAAATTTCTTAATGATCCATTTCAACTGATATATCCTTAGATTATATGTTGTATTTGATATCAAAGTTAATATTTGATACAGTTTGCCGTTTCGTAAAGAGTTATCGAATTTCATAATCTCGTGGGCCTGACATTTGTGTTTATCAGGCCCTAATTACATTCATTATGATCATGGCGTACATTGACAGGTGTGGCGTGTTTAGGGAGATCGCAATGCAGTGATACGCCTTGAAACCGTGAAATGATACTAGAAACTGGATGGTTATGGAACAGTTATGATTTTAACGTAAAGGAAATGAGAGCAAGAAGGCCTGCTGAAGTGTACATTTTTGATTTCAGTAATGTGGTCCTTCCTTTTACCTTTTACTAAGTTACTGCAGAAATAATATTACAGACTAACAACAAACTTTAAGCTACAAAATCTGCAACCGTTTTTAGGGAAATGCTGGTTTAACCTCCAGAATCGATAAAATAGACACCACCGAGGGGTAAAACTGCACATATTTTCTAAGATTAGGCCGGACACTCAAAAATCTATGACACAGCGTTGCAGGTTACTGTTTTTATAACTCTGATCTTGAAATAATTGCGCATTATATTTGACTTTGATATAAGATTGTGAAATTATTCATCGCATTATTCAAGGCGTTTACATTGCAACTTTGTTTTACTTAATCCGTAAACGGTATTTCACTATTCATACCTTGAAATGACATTCCTATTACCTGCATCTTGTAAAACTAACACCTGATACGCTTATAAGATCAACCCTCAACTTTCATGTGTTACCTGCACATCATTCTTTTACAAATGATGACATAGAAAACTATACATTTGCCTTACCTTTCACGCTGTGCCAAATTTTAATGTCCTGGGCAAAGCTTTGTCAACTAGCGAGATCCTTGATGATATAAAATTCTATGTCCGATATAGTTTGTTTACATTTCAGATTACCCTTTAACTTGCCTATCATCTATTACATATATTAGAAAATTGTCAGCAGATGATGCTACGTTTTACGCAAGATGTATCCAGCCGTAGAGATTTAGGTATATAAACCTTTTGTCTCTGAAAATGATAGCACACATAACACAATACCCTTTGCCGTTTCACCCTATTGTCTACCCACCTCTTTGTCTAACTAACGTCTGCCTCCCAGAAATACCCGACAGCAGCTTCGATATTATTATCTGCTTCTGCCGTGGCCTAGTTACAAATAACCACGCTTGTTAATTATCTTTTGAAAATGTTTATCGACAAGAAAAAGGATAGCTGAATAGTTAACTTCTTGGCCCCGAGAACCACCCAGACTATGACTTCTCGATTATTTTTAATTTTCATAAACAAGGATATCCTAGTGATAACTCAAACATTTATGTTAACCTTCCGCAAAACATTTGAGTTTATGATACTACCGTTTATATGTGCCCCCTATATTTATTTAGGTTTGTTCGGTTTATATTGTGAGAAATTTCATCGTGAAAACCTTAGGCCTATCAAGTAGGATGGCTATAGGTTGCAGTGGATATGGCCACATCTTACACAATACGGTTGATTGTCAAACAAATAGTATATGAACCATAAACAAACAGAAAATGCCAGGCTATT
>JAAAKM020000498.1:38278736-38317657 GCA_010016025.2 Alatinidae sp. Z8VKAUB7J3 | reverse complement strand
ATCTGAGTTATGCGAAGCAAGCAAGCCATTCTTTATAATGATGTCATCTGAAACACCTGGGGTGCCACCTGATGTGGTCCTTAGTGATTTTTGTTGGTCAACATACTGCGAAGTAACAAGCATGTACGTAGCTATTGACCTTTTACCTTTGATAACCGTATGTGATCTAGAAGGGTATGCAGACCCAAAAACTAACCTTGAGCACCACGGACTGCACTATGTATTCCTCGATATTTACAAATATATACCCATTTCCTAACTCCGTACGGATCATCTGGCTTCCTGACCAGGTAGCTAAAAAACAAAAAGAACACATGAGGGAGAATATGTCAAACACAGAATGGTCCAATGAAGGAGAATATCTGTATTTGGTAGTATTTCACTCATAGACATACAACGTTTAGTGTCTGCTGAGAAACGTGATATTTTGAGGTAGAAAGAGCCTGCAGAAATGTAAATAACATGAGACGCAATGCTGCTGATAGCATGCAGTGTTTCACTCAGGCTTGTAGTGTGCTGCCGGTAGACGTTTACTAATTCATAGAATTGTCAAAAGTCAAACAGTAGAGCACTTATTAAATCATGCAATCCAAATATTTTACTTGGTATTTGTTTCGAATAGCTTCTAGGCTGTCAAGTGTTCCCTCTAAAAATAATTCTAATTTCGATAATAATAAATAGCAGTAAACATGAACGTAATCATAAATATTGTATTATAATTTTGTTAAAACATTTCGTCAAGTGAACTTCCGAATTAGATCACCAAGGGATCTTGTCCCTTAATTTATAGGTGGTCGTCGGGTTGAAGTGATAACTCCAGGGAGAAAAACCATAAAGAATATATTACAGCCGTGTGAAAGGGTACCCAAGTCAACTTGGGTTAATGTTGGTAGACAGAGACCATTAATTCACAGTCATCACACTATGGATCAGTCAATAGGGAGATTAAAAGTACAGAACCATATGAGTAGGCTACCAAGAAGGGATTGAATTATATGGCATTGATTGATACACAAATGATATTTTTTTTAAAATACACATTTAGCATTCCAATTTATTTGTCCTGGTTTATTCATAAGGGACGTAGTAAATTTAGACAAGAAGCACAGCCCCCCTCTTTCCCACCACTTTAGCCCTATTCTACTTGGTAGTATTCTCGGAGCGTCCCTTTCATAATGCCTGCCAATTCTCGACCTTACTTCTTGGAAAGGTGATATTCAATTTCCCAAACTTTTACGTATTCAATGTCTGCCTTCAGATAAATGTTTGTCGACAATAGAAATCTTACCAATTTCCCTGTAAATGTTCACGTGCAAAAATGACAGAAACATCGAAATAGGCACAAGCGCAACGTTAACCTTTATTCTAAGAATGGAATTGCTCATTAAAGCTAAAAGTATTTATGGTTTGGACCAAATAACACTACAAAGACATTCGCTTCAAGCAAACTAAATTAGGAAACGAATTTTAACATTTTACAAGAATATTGCTTAATTTAAAGACTAAATTGAAAGGATAAAAATCTTCACTGGAAGGTCTTGTTGACCGAAAATACGGGTACACAAAAAGGTATCCTACGATGTATAATATTGAGTTTAATACCAAACTTTTTATCATGTTTGTACTTGATGGTACCATAGAAACTGTGGAAATAAGTACATGGTGACGTTAGATTTGTGTAGGTACTCGTGAAGTCCCGTGGCAACATTGTACGAGCAAAACCCAATTGGAACATAGGCGCAACGGAAGAAAAAATATTGGGGGGCTGTGGATTATTTCCCGAAAAAATATACATTTGCCCGAAAATTACTGGGCCTTTTTTTCTTATTAAGGGATTATAAAAGGGCCCAAAAGAATATTTGGCCCGAAAAAATATAACATTTTAACAAACTGGGGGGCTCCAGCACCCTTAGCCCCTTTGGCCGTGCGCCTATGGATTGGAATAGCAATAAAGCAGTGTTATGTCACTGATTAAGTAAACGTTTAGTAAAAGTGCTCTAAATAGACCTTCTCATACCTTTGAACTATTTATACAGACATCTGTAACTTATAGTACGTAACAATAAAAGATAGCATTGTCTTCTTACTTCCGTGTGCCGCTCAATGTAAGTCAAACGATGTGTACTAAGGAACACGTGTGCTAAGCAATGCAATTGTTAACAGAACTATCTTCTGCCAGTTTTGTTTACATGTGATTATCATATCATCGTTTTACTATCATTCACAACAGTTTTAGAGATTTTGAACAAAATTAGATGAGACCAAAATTGGTTAATGACAATTGGAATAACTTTTCGTACGCCTTATCTTGTCAATACGTTTCATAAACTTATTTATGCAGTAGCAGTATAAGGATAGGTAATTTATTCTACCTTGGTAAGGCGGCGCCACTAAATCAAAAGTTTTTGCAGGGGGAGAGGGGAGGTTGCCGAAGGTTTGTTCTTTATCCTTATTTATATTTGATGTGATGTTCAGAGAAGATTCCATTTTTACTTTAGGGTTCCATTTCTTCCCTTATTAGATGATAAAATTATGTAGCAAAGAAGTGGAGGGGCATTTTAACAGCCACTGCAAGGACGCATAGGCGCAACCGGCGAAAAATATTGGGGGGGGGGGGGGGTATGACTTTTCTGAAAACTTCTCCTTTGCCCGAAAATTTATTAGGACTGCAATCGACGGCTCTGCAGACGGTTGAATCGATTCTTATTGAGGAATTATAAAAGGGCCCGAGAAAATTTATTTGCCCGAAAAGATATAACATTTTAACTAACTGGAGGGCAGCAGCCCCCCTCAGCCCCATTGGCCGTGCGCCCATGCAAGGACGATCGCTTTTTTTATTGCCGGGAAAGTTAATGCCCTCTGAAAGTTCGAACCAAGTACAAAATAACGAAGACAAAACCCAGCGGGTAGGTCCATACAACAGATGAAGAAAGAGTATCAATGTAGAACTATACATTATATGTAGTATGTCGTTTTGGGCTATCGATGTCTTATTTGTAAGCCTAAGGGGTTCAGTTAAGCGCTTACTGCCATCAGTAATCCTAATAGGTACCTGTCAATCTTCTGCCTACTATTCAAGCGTGTATTTATCCTTTGCGGTAGCGTCGAAGGTGCCAGGTCAATTAACTTTGCATTTCTCATTTCAACAGAGCGGTAGTAGGTAGGGGTCTACAGGTCCTTAGGTACCCTAGGATTTATTCATAGGTGACTTTTTATATCACTCAAAGTTATTCTTCAATTCATCTGATTTCAACCGTTGCACGACCTTTTCTACTCATATGTATCTCTTTCATTCTTTCATAGAACAGAGAAACATACTTTCCTATAATATTGAAAAGATCAGAGTGTCAGTAACAACATAAAGATGGCGTGGTTACGTCAGCTATCATGACCAGGAATGTGAGACTACTGACACAGCAGTTGTCTTCTTGGAAATAGATCAGATATCTCGCGCAATAATGAATTAGTACTTCTAGCCATCATTTTATATTTCAATTTGGTATGACAACAAGCTAGAGTCTAATTTCTAATGTTCAGGAGTTGCTTTGAACTTATGTATCAATTCATTTGAAGTTAGAGTCTTTATCTTTCTGTCATTGCCTTTAGTTTAAAATGATGGCTTGTTAATGATGGACCGTACATGGGCTATTCAAATGTACACTGTCAGATTAACGATAAGCAGCGCAGCGACAATCGAGCCTTCTGTCTGCACCTCTGATGGAGGAGCTGTGTAGTTAAGTCGATTAATCTTTGTGGTATTTAAAGCTTACTATCTTGATGATACTGAATGGCAATGCTTGCTCGTTGCAGATAGGATTTGAAGAACTGTTTCTTTGAATCTTAAGCGACGGGAATCATGCAAATTTCTTTAATGATTATCATTTTTGACACTATACCGATAAACGTGATTTTAAACAAGGAAATTGTTAGCTGAACATTAATCAAATTTAAGGTAATGACATATAATGCTGTTTTAATGAGTTTGAAAGTACTAAGCCAATCATTCTTTTTGCAAATACCATTCTTGATATAAAATTACCAAAGATGACATTCTTATATGCCACATAATAATATAATACCTATACCAATATAAAATCACAATACCTATTAAATTAAGCTTTTGGGGGGGTTGTTTGTAAGGGGTAAGTTGGATGTAAAGGGAGGACTCGAGTCATATTATACTCAAGAAGCGACATTTAAAGATAGATTTCAGATAGAAGATTAACACAGAATTTCTCGCTAATGAGCCTCCCGTTGAGCTCACATGTTATATCAAATATCATGACTAGATTCAGATTCAGTATTGGACATACAATCAAAATTATTTAACCAAAAGAGGTGAGGTATGGATGAAAAATGAGTTACAAGTCGTAGTGTTACTTTGAAATATTAATAAAAATGGATGGTAGTGTTTAATGTTTATTTCCTTGGAGCTTATCAGTCAACTAGTACATTTGTGTTTACGTACTGGCTAGGCATGCGCACCAGCGGTACAGTTTCGAAGTTGATAAGGAGCCATACGGAGTCCAGCAGAAAAGCGGATTTTTATACCTATCTTCCTTGTTACGTTATCTCTAGAGTCAAAGGGCATTCTCTCCCCAGTCAATCCACTTTGTCTTGTCAATACCTACCCACCATTGCAAATGTTGTGTTAAGTGTACGTCGGATAGCACAGTACCGAAATTCACAGGTTTCAGGTGCTGGGAGAAGAAAAGCGGCCTATGATCTAAATATGGCCCATAGACCAAAAATATACTATTTTGCATATATTTAATTTATTAAAAACATATTCTAGATCATTGTAGCAGCGACAAGAAAGTTATTTCAGGGTAAATTTGGAGAACAAACGTGTTAAATTTTACCATGAAAAAATGCCTTCCGAATGTGAGAACACGGATGTCTGGCGATTGTCCGTATTAGCAACCTATTAAACTTAGAAATCCCCCCCCCCCCCCTTCCAAAAAAAAATGAAATAAATTTTGCTTTAATAAAGCTCTTTTAATAACAAATATGTTCTGTATCCATCTGAAAGACAACATTCGAGGAGATACAATGATACCTTATGACCAAAATAGTTATGCGTTACCTTAAACAGTAATTTAAGATAAAGCCAAAAACTTGTTTCTAAAAAGTTATTCTCAGAAATATCGCCAACGGAAAGTCTGCCTGAAGAGGGTCTACCCCAGTTTTATCAGTACGGGACAGGATATGGACAGAAGTATTATATTATGGAATGACGGTGCTACAGAGGTTTTTACAGATCCCCAGATTTGCTTATTGTAGTGAATCATGAAGTGAGAATTCAAGTGGGGAGTGTGAATTGATCTCTAAAATACTCCTATCCTAGAGATATCTAGTTTATCACCTGCATTAAGCCCTTCCTTGGGAGCACTAAAACAGTATGTCGTTTTGTATTTTATATCCTATTAGCTATTCTTCGTGCATCAAAATCTGTCACTGTGACTGTGACAAGTACGTTTTCAGCTCACCCACGTTTATTACCCGCCCTCTGTTGACCCATTAAGTTAATATTGGTTAGTACTTCTATAGGGTATATCAGCACCAACAAGTGCAAAAAAGCATGCGATCTCTAACAAATCTTATCTGCTATTAAGAATAAAACGTGTTCCAGAAGTCTTGTAGATGTGCTTGACTTACAGGAGTAGACGATGTTGCTAAGTCTGTTTACTTCATTTGAATGCACCAAAGAACGTCAGCATCTTGCCAATAAACTTCCTCCTTTTTTCTTTGATATGAATAATAGGTGCTGTAATGTTTGCATACACCAACGAACAGAAAAAATAGGTCAGTATCTTGCCAAGGAACTTCCCCCCTCTTCCCTTGATATGAATAATAGGTGCTGTAATGTTTGCATGCATCAAAGAACAGAAAATTAGGTCAGCATCTTGCCAATAAACTTCCTACTTTTTCCTTGATACGAATATTAGCTACAGTAATATTTGTGACTAGAAGTACAAGATATAGCTATGAACTAGCTGTGTTCAGGTAGAAGTTTGATTTATTACTACGGCTGAGGAAATCAAAAGGTTATTAAAATCGAAAAAATAAATTACTGGCATCGTCGTTGCTTTAACGACAGTGTCGCTGTAGTGTTTGAATGGTACCTAAGCTGACGGGTTTTAAGGCTTGGAGTTACAAGGAAACCCTAAGGATGGTATTGACCAAGCAAAACGTTAACAGTAATACTTTCAACCTCTCTATAACAGTTGGGTGCCCCTAGGACATATAAATTAGAAGAAGGAACGTGAAGAGGCTTTGACCTCAAAATTCGTCGAAAATGGTCAGATAACCATTATTTTTAGAAAAGTTACCCTGAGGAGGCTGTCAAAGGGGCTCTTCCTTTATGAAGGAAACTATTATGGACTGGACCCGTGTGAACCTTGCCACAACATATACGCTAACATTAGACTAAAGGTAACTCCTAATGACCAAAACATTTACTATACTATACGCTAGCATTAGACTAAGATATCTCCTTATGACCTAAACATTTATTAACTGACGAGTAGAGTGACTGCGGGAGCAAACGCCACCCGAAATGTATATGAAGTGTACAAGATACGTCTTTCTCTATTTATAATCTTATGCTCAAGCAAAATCATTTTTAAATGACTGTACGCGGGTATGACACAGTGGCACTTGTATCTATCTCTGTGTGTTTTCAAATGATTTGATATTCTTCAGCATTCTAGCTAAAACCAAACTCCACGCCATTTACCAGACACCAACTTACGGGCAAATGTAGATAAATTGTCAAACAATTCTTAAGAAAACGAAGACGATGAAGCACTTTGGGTATTATCGATGACTTTCATTTAAGATCAGTTACTGAGTAGCTTTAAATATAAACTAAGACCGCGAGAACGATTTAACCGAAGCAGTTGTGAACGAGTGTTGCTACAATAGTACACTTTCCCGGACTAGTATGGGCCCCCGTTCCTGCAAATTTCTGCATATAAACACACTGAAAGACGACTAACAAGCAGTTTTTATCAACAGCGCTTTTGCTATACAAATTAATCGCTTACGTTTTTCAAACAGCGTACCAAAAGAGAGGATCTACCTTTAGCTGATCTCCCTAGACAGGATGGGCTGATCAGATCGTATGTCAATGGGTAAAAAGGTAAACGTGCCAGTTCATTTGGAACGATGTCATAGCTTTAGTACTTAAAGAGATAATGCATTTAAGATGGCATTTGGGGGTTATTATTCGCAGCCGTAATGTCCCAGTCTACTGGAATGAAAAGACTGGAAAATTAATTAAATCTGTTATCGATAGGGTATATTAAACACAAATCCCTCTACTACACTGCGTAGTCCACTGATGGATTGCCATGTTCTAAACATACAATTACAGAGTAATTACGCAGCTTTCACTGTTACTAGAGTAGTATATGTATTTCAATGAGTGGTACACACCGTTTCAACACTGATTAAATCACTGCTTAGATGATGTCTATTACCAGTCGTTGCGCTAAGTTTGCGCTCAGTTTGCGCTAAGTTTGCGCTAATAGGTTCATATTGTACAGAGAGGGGGTGGTAGTTTATATAGAGAGAATTTTAACACTATTGGGATAGGGTTTATGGTCTTTTCTATTCTTTTTCAAGTTTAGGGTCTGCATGATGACTAAATCGTGTCCGAAATGAGGACTAGACTCTGAGACATTACCGTATTTCCTCTAATTATAGACCTTGGGGGGTCTATAATTAGAGGGGTCTATAATTAGGGGGGTCTTTAATTTCCAGAACAAAGTTTAGGAAAAAATAAGAACATATAGAATTTCAAGAAAAACAACGAAAGTACATTTATACTTTCATCATTACATTTATAGTGTACACTAATATCTTTTCATCACTGAATTGCAGCCAAAACGAAAACTCGTTTGCATACATTCAGTTTAAACTCAACATACCTCGATATCCTAGTCCGAATCATTGTCAATACGTAAATGCTCAGAAGCAAACATTTGGCGTTCCGTTTCTGTGGTTACAAATGGATTTCCAAGAAAAGGCTGTTCAGAGTGCCGAGTTGCTCCTTGAGGCGTTGCACACCTTTTTAGCACGGTTGATTTTCCTTGTCACAATGTATTTTGTCATCATCAGAGCCGTCAACGGGTAAAGCGAGTGCACAGAACTTGAATGACTCAACAATGATTTTCGTGGAGAGACTGTCCTAAGAAGACAAAATTCATATCTGCGGTTTTCATATAGATATAAATGGAGTCTGTAATTAATTGAAGGCATCAAAATTTAATTAGAAGGAGTCTATAATTAGAGGGGGTCTATAATTACTTGACATGAGGCGAAAAAAGGGTCTATAATTGGAGGGGGTCTATAATTAGAGGGGATCTTTAATTAGAGGAAATACGGTATACGAGTTGTTGTGTAAGATTCTTGTATTTCGAATTTTTTTATATAAGAAGCTTGTGAGGCCATGCCTTGGAGTTGAGTCAATGTTAAACTAAAGATTCTTCTGGTCGCTTGTCTCAGAGATAGTTGAAAGCATATCTGTGTGTAATGTTTTATTTCTTGATGTGCATTTACTCTTTCCATGAATTGCTGAAAATGTCGCGCCAAGGGACCATTATAGAAACAAGGTCTTCTGAACTTTTTTAATGCTATCCCTACCAACTTTATCAGTAGGGGTTTATTGAGCACAATTTCATTCTTTTTCATTACTGATATTTTGTATTTCATTCTTTAGAGTGACTTGAATATTTTTGTTTAATTTTGTAAAGTAATTAATATATTAAAAGTTAAAATTTTGACTTATTATTTTTTTTTGTAACTATTTTTCTTCTATATGGCAAAATAAATACATACATACACATACATCCAAATAACGGTCACGAGAATACGGTGCTCTGTCGACGAAAAGAATTTGTTTGCTATTACGCCTTGTCGTTTCCTATAATTTCATCGTAAAAGCTTTCTCACGTCACTCCATCCGAGTAACCTATTGCTGAATGTGCCAGTCAACATAAAGTGAAGATCGGGGCAATACTACATATGATTGAGGATAAAGTTGCATGTACCTACGTGGATCTATCAAACCGTTAATATATCTTTCATAGTTATTGTGCGCAATTTTAAAACATTGTGCACAACATTTGGGATTAAAGGACAAGTACCTTCCTTATCCAGTAATCCGTAACTGATCACTGCAGTCAAATTGTCTTTCACATTTCAAAAATCACATTTTAAGTCTTTGAGGACATAAATGAGACCTTGTGCATCAAAAATATGTAGCCTATCCTTTCTTTTGAGCACGCAGCAAAACGTTTTCAGCAAAGCATTGTTTGGGGGAAGTTCTCGGATCAGTCTTTCATAACAGCGTCACCATGGGTTTTTGGAAGACGCTACGAAAATTTTTTACATATTTTATACATACACTACATTCTGATTTTGATAATTCCTTTATGGAAGCAACGGGCATTTGAAGAGTAGCCTAAATATTTACAAGGATAAAAGTGGGAGTCAGCATATGATGTTATGAAGTAAAAAATGTAAAAAGGCCATGGAGAAGAGTAGAGAATTTGCTTTGCTGTCTAGGAGAGATGGGGCGAAAAATAACTTTGCGAGGATCTCAAATGTAAACACGAACGTTAAAGTCAGCAAAACAACTCTGCGTTGAGCATCTTAACATATAAATTGATCTCTAGAGAGACATTTAGCTCAATTATCTATACAGTTGCAGCAAACAAAAGAAACCTTGAAAAGAAAACAAATTTGAGCAGCGGCTCCTTGGTGGTTCTTAATTAATAGGAGGGAATCAGGTGTCTGGAGACCGTATAAAATTCAATAGGCGGAAGAAAAAAATTAAAATTTAATTATTCTTTTATTTCCATAAGGTAAAATTAAGCAAGTGTAATTGTAAATAGCCGAAATTAAGGAAATGGCCGAATTACTTCGGTAACTGTTTCCGCGTGCTAAGTCAGAAGTGGAAAATCCAGCGTTAATTTAAATAAAAGTTCTGTGTTGTTAATGAAAACGCAGAAATCGTAAGTCCCCGTAAATTTACAGGGATAAGCACCAAATTTTTTGGGATATCTTTAACTGTTTCATGTAAATTGCAAAGAACGAGCACTTGCCAAACTAGTACATGGGCAAGAATAGCCTATTAAAACTATCATTCCGGTAGTGCAAAATTTTCTATTTTCTCTCGAATCTTTTTTAAAGTTATAAAGTTCTTAATCATGCTATCGTCCTGTAGTGGATAGAACATTGGCGCCGAGCTCTTAAAAGCACGGTACTCATCAACCCATGGGCATAAATTTTTTTAAACGAAGTGTCAAATAAACCTACGATCTTGTGTTGCTAGTAATTTGCTGAACACGTTTAACGTCTCATAGTAAACTTCCATTCCTTCATTTGTCGAATTGAATTACAGTGGGTGACACTGCAAAAATCTTATGCCGCTTTTAGGAGAAGATGATATTGTGATCATTTACACCTATGTCATCAACTTATTTTTAGGCAAAAATCAACGTCCCGCTATAACGTATATACTATATATACTTGGATATTGATAAATTATTTAAGCTGAAACATAAACCAGTATCAAAAGGATAATTAACGCATTATTCGAAGATGGTAAGTAAGAAAACGTCATTTTATAAAGGTCGAGGGGGGGGGGGGGAGTGGTGTGCACTACACAGATAGCCCACCGAACTATTCCATGTCCCATCAACGTTAAATCAATCTTATAGTTTTACGTTAAATTGACATCGTTGGTTAATAGTTGATAAATGCCGACACGACGTCGTATTCTCGACGTTGAAATGAGGTTCTGTTGAAGCTCATCCAATGTTTGTACGTAACGATGCTAAGTTCTATCACTGATCCACTATCAGTATAATGACTAATCCGTTAGATTTAATAATCAAGTTGGATAGACGTTGATTCCGAATCAGTTGCCAGCAGAAGGGAACGTCACCAAACAGCGACATTGAAATTACGTCAGATGCCGAGACAGAATTGAAATGATCCATAATGGCAACCACTAATGAAAGGAAGATCCTCACAATAGAAGAATATAAAGAAGAAAAATAGAATGCTTAAATCAAGTGTAGTAAGAAAAACTGATAGGATAAAAGGTAGTTTCGGTTACTCAAGTGATGAGTTTATCTGTCCAACTGAATTCAATCTATCTTAGAGATAAACCTTAACAATATTTGCCACCCGAATTACTTTTCCTGTCCATACCCCAAAATTATCGATATCGTATTTGACGTCCTCGTAACATTGTTATATTTCGTGATAAAATTGCGTACTGCCTTCCGCCCTGATGCCACTTCCTTTTTCAACATTTTGCCACTTCATATAAAAAGACTGCTTTACCTCTATATCCTGCATTAAGGTTAAGAAGTATGCCTTTCAAACTGCTCTTCTTTTTTTTTCTGCTTATCAAGTAAGATTATCTAAGTCCTTATTTTTTTACTTGTTTGTTTAGATTTTCTATTTTGCGTACAAGTGTTATAAATTATCGTTGCACAGTTGTTCTTTTCTACCTTGAGAATGGCGTCAAGATGACACCGAAACGCCGGGAAAATACGCTGGTATTACTCTTCACTTGTCTTTGAGTTGGAAAATCTTTATTAATAAATCATTTTTTCCCCATAAGCCGTTTTGGTATAAGTGTTCATACTAATGTAGATTTCTTAACCCCTCAAAGTATTCTCATTGAGAAATATTCTATTGTCAAATAAGCATTCTTTTACTACTTCAGCTAACTGTACACAGCAACATTTTCCAGCAGATAATCTCAGCTTCCATGGGTTAGTTTGTTTCCTGTCAGGTTTAATCAACCTGAACCTGATTCGAGTATAGGGTTTTAAGTAAAAAACAAAGACGTTATTATTAAGAAACTATTCAACCAATGTCAAACAAGCATTGTAAATGCCTTAACCTTTAGTTCTATACGAAATCTGATAATAATAGCTGAAAAAGGTTTTACTATCGGGGTCTCTGGATGAACGACTTTGCGTCAACGCAGCACGGTTCCTTGCACGCTTCAAAGTTCAGTCCACATTTTCTTCAGCTAATGAGAAACCTTGCTCCTCATAAATCCTAGTATAATAACAGATTCCACGACTTACTAATTAAGTACCAACTTCTCCTTCCCAGTCAATAGCAAACCACCTCTAAATGCAGTTGGAAATGCTTCATTGAATAGACCTAGGCTACTTTGATACGCACTACTTGCTCCTTCGAATTAATGACATTCTGAAACTTCTTGAGCTCTCTCGTAGTTTATGGCGAGCTCAAAGGTCATTTCTGAGACTCTTTGAAATAAATGTGTTTCCACATAAATTTCTTTTAACAAAATCGTCAAAATTCCTGGTAAACAAAACCTGGTTAAATGAGGAGGCGACCCATTCATTAACTGTGTTGACCTGTCTCCACGCTTGAATTTAATCATACCTTGACTAGAGCAAGCAAATGAGAATTTAACATGGCTCGACAAAATGTATCTTCATTCTTGTTTGCTGCACGAGGAATCGAAACTCTTAAAATAATGGAAACAATAGCTTTTCATAAGATACCCTCCATATGACGAAAGTAGCGTTTTTGTATCGACCATTACGACAGTTCAAGAGGTGTTTTGTTTACTTTGAGGTAACTATGGATATACTGAACAAGAGAAGTACGTCTTGCTATAGATGCCTGAACGAGGCCTATTGTCTATGGGCAGCCTCTTAGATAAAGCCATAATTCCCATCTGCCCTCATTTAATAGGCAGGGATGGTAGAAAGTTCACCAATTAGACTTGGTGATGTGGATGTTTCCATAACAACAAGTAAACACACACTTTGATTTTCAACAGTTACGACCAAAGTTCCAGCAAGAATTTTGCTTGAAGTTTTTTTGTACGAAGATCATTCCAAGGGAGTGCATTCCTAAGGAGTTTATCATACTGGAGCGACAAGACAATAAGAGCAGTACAGGTAGAATAGTATAGAAGCAGTTCAGCTGCGATCAAACCTCTTGCTTTTGGAGTTACCAAGGATTTCACTATTGGATTGCCAACATGGCAAGAGGGGCAAAAGTCTTATGCTCTTTAAAAAGTAAGTAAACGCTTGTAACCTGTTAAGTAAACATTAGCGTGGATCATTGTCGACTTTATACTTTGTCAAACATGACTGACATCTATGTGAAAGATTCACAAATTGGCGGATCGTAATGCTGAGTCAACATACTCTATACTAACAGATTGTTCTATGAATGAACTTGATTTGAGTAGCAAATGTTTCACAACTTCTTACTGCTCCTGCTAAACAAACTGTACTGGCATCTTTATTGTAAAAATTTCTGTCTTTTCTGTTACAGATTTACTCTCAGTTGTTGTTTGTCTATCGACGTTGATCGTCACCACACAAGCTTCTACATTATGCTCAACACAACAGGTACGATTGGTCTACCATTCACACATTTCAAGTTATTGATTTAAATAGTAAATCACAGTCGCTTTAGATTAAAGGATATCAGGATTCTCAAATGTGAAGCAGACATAGCTATTTTAATTCTTTTACTGTTGTAACTATGACCAATGGCGACAGTAGCTAGATCAACATAGTCAGAAACAACTGCTCTGACATGACTTTCTCACAACCGTAAAACCGGGCTTGTTTTATTTTATATATTTTTAAAGAGAAAAGTCTTGTCAGTTTCTTTTCAGAAATTATAATTTTAATAGTAATACTATACCTGAACGATGAATTTTGCAGTGATACTCTTTCTACACCACGCTCGACTTATATTTTGCCATTTAAAAGGCGTTAATCCCGTGCAGCTGAACTTCGCAGCCTTGTTGAATTGAACAAGCGCTCTGAAGTATTGCTTTTTGTCAACCTGTGGTAGTAGGTTTCACAAACTTTCGGTAAACCATGGTATTTTTAAGACTCTAGACGACAATATTTGAGAATGTTTCCTTTAAAATGTCGATGTGTTAGAGAGAATCTAATATACTCAACGATCGCTTTACTCCAATTTTCATCTACAAGAACTCGGTTATTTGGAGGTATAACAACTCTTCTTGGAAACTTTAAACAACGCAGTAAGGTATTACTAGACAAAGAAGGGCATTTAGCTACATCGACTTACTTGAGGTATTCAAACAATATTTTGGTTTAATGGTATACGCAGGATTTTCATAATTGCTATAAGTTGGCATATAAGAACTGTCTTTAACTCACTTTTTTATAAAAATATTGTTTAAGTTACAACTTTTATTTAAAATTTGCCAATATAACGTTTATATCTCGGTTCGTGTGTTTATTTTCTACCTGTACGAGTTGAAATATTTAAATTCCTGTTTGCTAAGTGTCTTATTGCCCATAGTTTTACGAATATATTCCCTTCCGAGAAGTGATATAAGTTCTAAATGATGCATTGGGTGCCATAGCAACACGTAAAGGAGTAATTGGTCATATGGTGCTCAGTCCCCAATTATAATAATGCGAGGAGACGCCGTCGCTGTCCAATGAAGTCATTGCACCATTTCCGAAGGAAAGTTCTAACATGTGATGACTGTTAGTCTTCCAAATATTTACGAATACTTAAGCAACCAAAAACACCCTGTCGCTCATTGAGATCAAGAACAATTGTCAATGTTCCCAGAATGTGACAAACGATTATAAGACTATAAGGAACTGTTAACTGTTAATTACAAGTACAGCAATTACCATTAGCGGCTTTGTTGAGCAAAGGGGCTACAAAAATAAAAGCCGACTTCAAATGGTCACTTAGAGGGGCAGTAACAATGGAGAAGTGCGACTGTGATTATCCAGAGAGAAGATACATTATACTAATGACTTTATTATGTTCTTGCGTTATCTTGATGGGTGGCACTCAAGTTTCTTGTCTTTCTGAAGATAGCAAAATAACTAAAGCTTTAATATTTTTACGATCTAACTATAAAAGTATATTATCAGCTCATGTAATCTCATATGCGTCCTCCTAAATAATTGAGTTTTAAGATCAACTTGGCGTTTACTTTATGCAACATTTGTCTGATATATTGATACGCTGACGTATTTACATAATAATGATGGTGTATATGCATGAACGGGTGGTTGTATGTGTTTAGAGGTATATACTGGAAGAGGAGCAAAGTGCTTGTAATGGCTAGATTTATTTCTTACGTTGCAATCACCAGGCCGTAGCATTTTCAAATCATTAGCAAAATCAGACCATGTGTGCCACAATGAATTGCAATATTACATATATTTATATTTTAATAGGGGGATATTCCTATTAGGATTTGTTATACAACAATGATTTCCTTAAATTCAAATCATTATCGAGTTTACCCTCGAAACTTTCCGAGTAAATTTTTATTTCTTTTCTGGTTTTATAAGTCTCTCCTCAAAATCTCCTCTATCTTCTGTCTCAAAGGATTTTTAAGTATATTTCAATTTTAAAGGGATCTTACTGTGTATGTAACATATATTGAACTAATCCGAAAATGCTAATTAAGTTGAACAAACTTAAAATATTGGTTAGTACCTTACTGTAAATCATCAAAATTACATGAGCGATAAAATAATGACCTCAGCATTGAGATAAAGACACACGTTACATCCTTGCTAAATCAATACATACTAATGGCATGATTCTCGTCTCAACTTTAGTAACAGTTCTATCACAAACATATTTCAAATTAACGTTATCACTCGTGAGCAAGAACAATCATTCTAGCACAAGAAACGGTTTTGGTATCTCCTAAGGATTCCCATAAATGCTTGTTTTGCATAAAGACATATGACTGCTTGGCATTTGAAAATGCTACTCGGAAGGAAGACGTTTAGACCTTCAAGTTGCACTAATACCTGTTTTGCTGGTGCTAAAGCAAACAAAAAGTTGGCGCTAAAGTTGTAATTTGTTTACAATACTGATGCTATACTGCAAATCGATTCTCAAATTTCTGTACATCTGTACTTTGTCAAACAAAGTATTTGTAATCATACAATTGCAGTCTTTTTTTGTCTTGAAAACAAGTCGATTTATGTGTATACCTTAACCACGTTTAAAGTCAGTTTAATGCAAACTATCTCCAAGAATTCGCTTGTTTGTAATGTCCTTTCCCTGTTAAAAGTCACACATGATTTGACGCCGTATAATCTTTTTCTTGTTTACTTGATTACGAAGTTTGCAAATTTAAAAGTAGGTAATTTTTAGGTAAGAGACATCCTTCTAAGTAAACAGGAAAATTACACTTTTGACTTTTTTACTTATCTGTTTTCTGTTTTATCTGCTGTTTTTCCGGAGTTACATTATCTCATCCGCCACTAAATCCTAAATTCACATGACATGGGGCATAAAAATTGTCGTTGTATTTAGTGATTAAAATTTATTAATACTAATAGTTTTGAAGCGTTAATTCATCATGGATAAGGTCAAATATTTTTTGTAGAGTCGGTAAATTTAAAAGTTGACAAAATGAACCGTTATTGGAAATTTCTTTTCAGTCCTTGCAGGGAATCTTACCTCATAGGGACATGGTTTACATAGTTCTCAAGATAGAATATTAAATATTGTGTATCAAAGATTTTCTAACTATTTTCATATCGTGGAGCGTGTGCACTTTCGCCTATCCTTGGAGGAAGCATTTGAACGTTACGTACTTTTGTCAAATTGGGCGTACTTTCAGCATTTTGAAAGGCGCTAAGTCGCCTGATTCTAGAACAGTCGAGCCAGCTTTTTAATGTCAGATTCGTTTTAAATCGACTTCACTGACCTCGCTGTACGATGAATATGAAGGTTGATGTGACAAAGTATTTCAAACATTGAACGACGTCGCAATAGCGCGTATCTACGGTCGATAGAAATTCTGTTACAACATTGACGTAGATTTCAGCAGCAGTCAAATTTCGTTAGACAACAAACCCTGGGTGGAAATTATCATGTCGTAGTCATGTCTACTGAAATAACTATCAAACGTACAGAAATCGCCCAAAAATCGACATTTCTTCGGATACCCCGTCTAAAAATTCGTCGCTAAAGTTCAATATTTTCTTTATAAATATTTGATCCTTTACCCAAACATGATTGTCAACACTTTACCTTAAACGTTTTATGGCACTTACTTAACTTAAGTGTAATAAGACTGATTTTGTTACAGGTGACAATGATAATAAAAAAGACAAATTTTCTTCAAAGACAAGGGATCTTTAAAGTCATTGTAACTTTTGAACAACACTTGGGAGGAGCGGTTATTTCATCTTTGTGATCTCACTACAAATCTCAGCTAAGCAACTGAAATTATGACCTAACAAAATATTCTACGCTTTGTTTCTGAATGAAATGATAACAGAAGGTATTGCTACAAGTAACAATTTTTCTTCTTTTTGATTACAAGAGATTAATAATATATGAGTTTAATAATAGCAAGACTGCTATTCTCTTGCATTTAGTGATTTCCACATCAAAACATCCTAACCATATTTATTAAATACTGGTTGCTAGGAGATATAGATTTTTGTTTATGTGTGTTGCTTAGCAAAGGATATACAGGGCAGGATCACTTTCACTGTAGGGGTGTTGAGTAGAATTGCCAAAAGAATATGGAAGCAACATGCTTGCTTCTTTAAAGGCATTGTCTCCATCTAATCTCTATGTATTATGTTTTACCCATTGACCCAACATTCGGCCATTGTCGGCTTGACTAATGCGTCAGCAATCAGGACGGGGAAATGTTTGTGAGGAGGCATTGTGTTATAGATGCCAAAGATTCCATAGAATGCTTCTTTTTTCTCATCCGTCCTCTCCCATCTATTGCCCCTTGGTACAACACAATACTTAACTGCGCAGCTTACGTATTGCTCTGAGAGAAATTAAATAGTTCTCATATCAAAGGCCCTAAAATATTCAAACCCGATAGCGAACTTCAATTCTATGTTATCTCTGCAAAAGTTTATAGGTAAATGGATAACAATATGCTGAGGCTCTTGGTATTAAAGGTTAATCCCACTCCTTTCTCTACGTTGCCAGTTGTGTTTTTAGAACTTCGAGCAGCTTTTGCACAACCAGAGAGCCAACAATACTGTACGTAACACCATAATTGAGTTCATGTTCAGAAAACATGCCTTGTAATGCAAAGAGGTAACCTAAGAATAGTTCTGTTGTTTACGATAAAACTATGTCATAACCTCAATATAATAAACCCCTCCATGATGTATCTTTTAATTCCTCCAGATGACAAGACTAGGCATTTCACAGTGTACTGAAATACAAGTCTTCATAGATCAGCCATTTACAATGCCTGCCAGATCCTTGGTTCCCCAGGTTAAAGACTTAATCACTTCCTTAAGATTGGTTTCCCTAAATAATTCAAGATATTGAATCTTTTGCCTTTCAAGGCAGAAAGGCTTGGTATTGGGGTTTTCTCCACTGTGGTCGTTACTTTTGCACCAATATTTAAACTTTGGTACTAAGCGTTACATCTCCTGTGATGCCACCTACATCTCTCAACATACAGAGGGTATACACTGTACACTTTACTCTGCACTTTTACAAGCTGAAACATGAGTTTGTCTGGAAAAGAACTTATTAAGGGGTCAATACTAACGTAAAAATTGGCGCACCTCACATCGTAACCCATTCTGAAAAAGGAAAGCCTTTCTATAACATATTTCTATTTCATACCACATAAGTTGCCATACCTTCTTTGAAAAATAGACAATCACTTAAGATAATGGCTTAATGTAAAGTATTTTTCTATCTCCTCACCATCAATATTCCCTGGTAATATTTATAGCAAAGCGAGAGTAGCTGTCGCCCATAACTTGCTAGCTTACTTTCACTTACTTCAAGCTCCCTCGGACGTAACCATGCCATTAGTTATTAAAATTGTTGCCCATGACGTAAAATTTTAAATATTCCTGATACCCCGTTACATGCTAGGACACATTTTATAAATATAAAAATTAAGGACTGGATCAAATCATCTGATCAGATTTCACCGTACATAATTTTGGATCTTTCTTTGACAATAACAACCAGCTTCCCTCCAAATTTCTTCTGCGTGCAACTTTTCTACTATCACTAAGAAGCCTCATTGTAGGCAGAGGCAAATTGGGTGATGGTGACATTCACAGCATATCTAATGCCATATTTGAAATGTGGTAGGATCGCATTTCCTCGGCATATGTCCTCTTTCTGAAATGCGCTTCATTACAATCCATCAATTTTTGATGATACTCCTGTCTGCATTTCAGAAGTTAATCAACTTGAAGTCTCTTTGTCAATTTTAATTTTGTTAGTAACCTGTTGCTATCCCTAGAAAACCTTAATAATCTGAAGGAAGTATCTTTGTGCTTCAGCAATTAATGCATTCCGACAGTATGGATAAACCGTATAGGTTTTGCACCTGTCGAAGAAGTTCCTCAAAAAATCCTCTCTCTATTTGAATCAAACGAAGAGAGGAAAGGTAATACTTTGTGAAGTTTAATGTGGAAAGATCCCTACCACGGAAGAAAATTAAGGGTGGGGAACTTTCTCAATGTGTAGAAAACAAATTTGACAAGTAGAGAGTAGGAAAAAGTTCTGTCAAACCGTTACGAGCATCCAACAGTATGAGAAAGCTTTTTATTTATTAGCTAACATGGATTAAAGGATAAGAATGCCTTACTACAGAAACCAATTTTTTTCAAAAAAATGTATAAAAAATTAGAAAGTTTTAAGATGCAAGCTGCTAGGAAGCTCGAATGTTTTTCGGCATTCAAGTTTTAAATTTTTCTGGCTAGCGCGTTCACACAGTAGTATCACGCGTGCTTGAGTCTTCTCCTTTGAAAACGTCTGAAATGTAAACATTCTGTATCCATGGAAATATGGGATTTGACCATTAAGCTAGAAAAGAAAAATTGAAAGCTTTTTAACTGCAGGCTCCGCTGCGTTTCAAGAAGTAGGAACGGTAACTTACAAACTGCAAACGGAAAGATAAAAAGTCTATTCCTTTCTTCATGTGATACAAACCATTTATCCGACAAACGATCTTATTGATACACATGGCGCGATACACGTTGTTACATCAGAAGTTGTGGAGTGAGCCAATCACAATGTCTTGAAAATATGAAATTCGCTGATTATGATTGATTTTAACTGATCTTATATAGCCAAAAGTTATCACTTTGATAACGATAGTAAGAACAATAATAACAATACTAATTATGATTGTTATAAACTCCTCGTTCTCCTTCAACTAGGGGAATGAAAGGCCAACATGATGATACCGATGTCCACACTTTCTGTACACCGATCCGTGGTACAGACCCCATTACCAAATAAAGGTTATTCTAAACGTTAAGCAAAATAGCTGAGCTTATACTTGTTGAGCTCCGTATCCTTAAGATTTGCCATGCAGAGTAAAATAATTATATCAACAACGTCTTCCATTATTGTCCAGGGGGATAAGAAAAGAAATGCTTATCTCTGGCGTCGAATCAGCAAGACTTGATGAATTATTTAATTCTTCGGACGTCGTTAAAGCGCTATAATGGTCTGCAGTTACCTGTTCGGTGTCACTTTTGATAGGTTCGATAAACATCGGATTTTGGTTTACGTATCTAAAGTGCTTAAATCTTATTACACTACATTCGTAGAAAATTAAGTTCAGAAATCAGGACTGTAGTTTAAACTTGTTTCAGCTTTTTATCAGTTAAGAGTGATAATAAGCGAAGGTCGGAAAACAAGTGATGGTAACATTATAATAATTCTCATTGGGGGTTCAATTACGACTGTTAGATAGGTCTTTGACTTCAGATAAAATTGATGTGAAGGCAATTTACTTTGACAGTAAGCGGTTTTTTTCTACAAATTGTCTCGGTCAAAAGTCAATAAGTTAAACCAGTAATTTGCATTTAAAGGTTTTGCGCATCTGATTTCCTATACGTCTTATCCAGTATGACAGAAAGCCAGATGTAAAATTTCTTACAGCCTTCGTTATAAATAAACACTGAAATGTTGACACCATATCCATTATAGCGTCTAGGTGGACAAGAAACTTATGCCAAATCCTCTCCGTCAATAATCATACACATAAGTAAAATCTTTGGCAACTGCTTGAGTGTGACACTCGTGAACAGTAGTGTCTGTCTTCCGAGTCTCGTTGATAAGGTAACCTCGGAGACAAATCATCAACGATCAATCCATACATTTATTTTAATGAATATTGCGTTCGGCGAAGTATTCATTTAGCTAAACGTTTTCGCCATACACTGATCACAGCGATTGTATGGAGTGAAGTGAAAAGCTTTTACGATGAATCAATAGGAAAGAGAAGACGAAAACAAGTTGTTGAAACTAACAGTCACGAGAGTGACACCTTTTCGGCTATTCGTGTTATTGAAAAAGGGCGTAAACTGTAAACAAATTGTCGACTGAGTACCGGTTTTTGTTTTGATAAATGTAGCTTTTAAAGCCCCAAGATGAAAAAGTGATCTAGCTTTTGAAAATACCGTAAACGAATCCTTTTGATATTTGTCAGAGCGTGTAGGCTTTTCATTTATTTATTTCATGGACGTGGTAATTCATGAGAGTGAAATAATAAATATCTTATTCCCAAAACATATCATGACAGCTGCAATGCTACTTCTACTGCCTACCTACTACCACTGCTACGATTGCTACTACTTCTACTACTGCAAAAACTACTACTGTTGCTACTACTACTACTACTACTACTACTACTACTACTACTACTACTACTGCTACTACTATGCTGCTACAACAACAGCTACTACTGCTGCTGCTGCTACTGCTAATACTACTATACTCTACTACTTCAACTCATATTCCTACTACCTCTTCTATTGCTAAAATCTTGTACGTAAGACTTTCCGACTCTCACTGCCCACCTTAAGTAAATTCGTACCATAACTTTTCCCTGAGTACGCCTGATGTAGAAGGTGAAACGTCGACATCTTACAAACTTTGTATACAAGTATATATGATGTCATTCACCGTTTCTCGTTCTCTAACAAGGGAAGTAAAGGGAAGGAAAGGTTAGTTTTCGAAATATGGAAGTGGGAAGCACTTTTGCAATAATTTTAGAGCTTATACCAAATCTCATCGAATTAGGTTTTTTACAAATATACCTCGGATCGGATTAAAAGACTCATCTTGAATGACTACTCATTAGAACCTTATGTCATAAAAACTATTAGTAATAATGCAATGGATCAGGATTTAAAAATTAAAAAAAAACATATGGCCCGATTGTGTAATTTTTTAGAAGATACAGACGTGGCCGAAAACATTGCTTGAGTGATACAATGTCCCAATCCAAATATTTTTACGACATAGGTCTTGCCGAAGTCCCTTGATTTCTTAGTCGTATAAAACATAGAATTTACAAATAATTCATAGAACTTTACAAATCTATCTCAAATACCTGCAGCGTATGGCAGATTTTAGGAATGCTTTTGTTAAACACGGATACGTTTTAGGGGTAATTCTACCATTGATATATTTGTCTTGTGTTGTCCCTGGTATTTTCTATAAGATTGACGGACAATGTACTTACAAAATTGCCTAGAGACACCAAATAAATTATCCTGATTAACGATAAGTAGCATTGGATATTATATGCGATTACACGGGTCTGTCTTTTGTTTTGGCAGGTGCAGTTGTTTGTGTGCGAATGATGAGCTGTTTCTTATAGACGCCATTAAACGTACAAATATCACAATAAAAATACCTTTAGTGGTAACAGGAAAACCCTAATTCCATTATTTGTATGCTCACCTGATCGATCAATTTTTTTATTCCGTAGCACTTTTGCCAAAATATAGAATTCCAAGCTCAAATGTGCCGTAATATAGAAACGCATTGCACGACATGGTTCAATGCAGTAAATGGTACAGTTCCAAGTGATACCTTTAAGAGGTAATAACTCTTTTTTTATTTAATATTAAACTTTGTACTTTTCACTTATCTGAACTTGCGATGACTTCGTTGTCTTATGTTAAGGCCTTCCATGTCGGATTAATAATCTGGGCATGTCCGAGATAAGGTAAGTATCTAAGCAGTTTTAACCGACTGTGATGTATCAAGCCGTTTATAAAGCCCTTACGCGATAAAAAAAATTGTAAGAGCATTTGTGAAAGTGAAGAATATTTTCTGCATAAAAACGTTCTCGTTGTAGACGTGTATGCATTAACATTTCTGATCAAATTTCACCTTATTTGGAGTTTCGTAATTCAAAATCGTAATCCTTTTTGTTTCAAGGGTGTAAAACAAAATTTTACTGAACCTTGAGCGATGCTGAGAAAGCTAAGAAGTAAAACACGGTGTTTAAGTAACAATCATTCTTTCCCAAAGAAGTTATACATGACGTTTTTAAAACTTTACAGAGAAGAAACTTTGTTCGCCAGCCTCACCCTCTTAAAGCTGTTTTATGCTTACGCAAATGTAGGTTTAGGTTCTTATGGATAGTTGCTTAAAACGAAGCTCTTCATATTCCACAGCCAACAAATTTTTAACTATTGCTAGCGTGAGGCATTAATTAGGGTAATTTATTTTAAGTTGAGAATAAAACTACAAAAAGGAAGGAACTTAGGGTAGATGTTAAAATCTATACTAGATACCCACGGAGCTCAAATGCTAATTAAATACATCAACTAAGTAGCGGATGTCAAAATATGAAAATATGAATACTGTTACGTGCTCAACCTGTAAGTAGAGAAGCATGGAAATATATCACATGCCAAGGAGTATAACCACTTAAGGCAAAGGGTTGCAAAATAGTTCACTGTTATGGCAAACAGTGCATCATATAAACATCTAATTGTAGTTATTGGAAAGGTTCTATGTTATGCTTAAAGTCAAATTGTTAACATCGCTCCTTCTTGAAGAAAAGCTAGGGTCAATTTCAAAAAAACGTTTCACGTTGAAGTTCCAATGATTATTTAGGATCAAGAGGCCGGAGAATAATCATTATCGTAAGGAACAAAACTTGATCTGAAAAAGTATGAATTTAAACCAAAAACATGTCAGCATCTTTAGTTTAAAATTTCTCAGTACTGCTACAAAAGAAGAGAGACGGATAGAAGCCCATGCCCAATCCCATATTATTTCAGATTACTCTGTAGGGGACATGCTAAATCTCCATTTTAGCTTGTAACCATTGATGTTCGTTTTCTTTCTCTATTAAAGGACAAGTCCGTCGGGAGCAAGTTGTTGTCCTAGCAAAGTATTCTGTCCAATTACTCACGAATGTATAGATCAGGGTAGTCCCTGCAACGACAGGACGGAGCATTCATATTCAGTAGCTAATCAATTGACCCAGACTCCTTGGGGCGAAAATTGTACAAGTGGCCATTATTATTGTCAGCTGTACGGAAGCGGAGGATGTATACCATTCGGACGGAATTGCACATTCGCAGAATTGTCGAATTGGATAAGCAGAGGAAACAATTCCTACCAGTTTAACAATACTCTATGTGGAGCAAACCAAGAATTTTGCCCAGGACCCGGATGCGCCGCAGTAGGCGAAGTGAATTGTACTTACGACGGTGCCCTCAATGCATTGATTGGGAATGGCAGTTCCTTTTGCAGCAACGTGCAAGGGTTCTGCCTTGGGGAGAGAGAATGTAAGAATCAAGGCACGTCCTGTAATTCCTCTTCATTTTCCCTGGACATCAGCAGCTTAGAAACGGAAACAGGTAAAGCCCAGTACCAGTACCAGTAGTATCAATCTCAGTATTTGTCTTCATGCGCAGGTTAAAAACTAAAATTGTACAATGGTTAGGCCTTTCTAATATTGTATCCAGACCCAAGCCAATACACAGGGAAATGTGCTCTAATTTATCATTGCCCTCTTCTTCCCTCTACCACAAAATTTTCAATAGTCGCCCGGGCGCCCTCTCAAAATAGCCCCTTCAATTCTAATCCTGGCCAAGCGGCGAACGTTCTCAAAACGACAATCAAAATGATTAAAAGTGAAGAAGCACATAATTTTAAAAGAGAGGTAATTAGCTAGGTAGGGAATAAAGTAATAGATAGGCCCATACTTATCACATTATTAATTTGGATGTATATATCTTAGAGTTCATTATGTCCGGAGTGGGTTGTTACTCATTGTTAACCACAAAGATTAAGAGATGATTATGTGCATATTTTAATCCAAGGTACATGTCAAAACTGTGAAATTTATAGACTTCGAAAAATCTAAAATAATTTAATAAATTACATCTGCAAGAGGAACAGGGGCAGCCCCCCACCCCCCCCCCTCCCGCTCCAGCGCTCATTTGTGGAGCCTATACTTGAGTCTTGAAGGATATCAACAACCCTTACGTCGGTATTTCTTATGCGTGCATACTATACATCTACTTTCCCTTTTTGGCAGTCTCTTAAATCTAATACTTTCTTTGGTTCGTCTAGATAGAAAACCAATTAAATGACTTGATGGACCAATTAATAGCAGATGTATCTGCAGGAACATATAGCACAAGAAAACCGTTTCCAGCGTCCAGGTAGGTATAAACGATGGTGTTTATTGTTTTCCAGCGCTTAAACCTTCACTTTCACATATACTCCAACTCCTCGCTCACTACGTAACGTTTATCATGTAGATTTGTAAAGAATCGTGCTATAGAGTCGTAGAGTTTATTGGGTAATTGGAGTACTTTTCATGGAATTAGTAAAGTTCGAGTTTTAACCCTAATAACAGAAACCTACTGCCACAGTAAGTGCTGCCACTGTTACCCCATCGCCCACAGATTTATGGAAACAGACTGCTTTTTAAGGGACAGTGCCTTTACTTATTTGCTAACTGTACACTGGTACATGCTTTTATGTCAATGTTTCTACCACCCCTCCTGATCTGTTTACCTACCTACCTGCGAACGACGTACCTTTCTGCCTATGCGCCTATATATGTTTCTGTCTCAGGTCTCACATAGCTGCCTGCATATACACCTACATACTAACCCACCAACCAATCGATGGACCGCCTTATTTAGTCAACTTCCTGCCCATTTAATTACGTGCTTGCTTACTAGCTCACTAAGAACTACTTTAAAGGAAGAAACTGTCGCGAGGAAAATCTCGCGACTTTCGCGACAGTTTCTTCCCGCGACTTTTAAATTTTGTCAGATAAAATTCAACACAGTTATTAACTTTTAAAAATTGCGTTTTTTATTGTAAATTTTCCCATTTGAAGTATGAGTGACATAACATACTTTTAATTTTCGAAAAATTATTATTTGGTTTTGTTCAAGGTTCGGCATTTGCGGAGAGAAGAGACCCAAAAAGTTACTCGCCCAGCAATTCGCGACAGTTAATTCCCGCGACAATTAAATTTTCCAGTGTTCGCGACAGTTAACACACAAAAATCAGAGCACTCGCGACTTTTTGCGACAGTTTCTTCCTTTAAAGTATTTAACACCCGTTTTTAATTCAATAATACCCAGGGAAGGAGATTCGAGTGACACTGATCGAGGAACTATTGATGCAGTCTCGTCCAACAACACCGAGGGAAGTCTTGCGAACTTTTACGATGTGGCTGTACCAGACGAGCAACACAGTGGTAGAAACAGTAGAGGTAGGTCCGGTTTTATTTGTGAAGGAATGTCAATTGGTCGATGTATCGATATGATGCCAGATAATTTCATAACCGTTATGCGTCATTCCATCTCTTTTAAAAGCTCACGTAAAACCATGTTCCTGGCTAACATTTTCATATGCAGTAGTGCAGGGGTATGCAATGCAACGTATGTTAGATATCTCAGTGCCCATTGTAGTGCCGTCATTTTGGTATATATGATGGCCCCGTCATTGACCTCCTCTCCACGATGTCCAAGTTAACAGAAGCTTTTTAAAACCCTTACACATCCGTAAAGTTACGATCTCCCTGATCCTAATAATCCCATATTCTCCCTAATCTCCCTAATCTCCCTAATCTCGAAATATAACAAAGTTGTCTCCATGTGCTGGTTCTGTCTTAATAGCCATATAAACTTAAAGCCATTGCAATTAATATTACGTAAAGAGGCAAAGTTTTTCGCTACTTGCACTTTTAAAAGATTCAATTACAATGCAATAAGCAAACTCGTAATCGTTTCGGGGTTGCCAAATTCGATTTTCTGATCTTTTTTGGATGGAAAGGGATTTCATCCTCCAATCATTGTCGACATATATCTGTTTCTCTAGTGTTCTTTTCAAAACTGACATGTCAAATCCTTGCTTATTGATTATACTTACGATTTACGTGCTTCAGTGTAATTTTGATCTCCAATCAACCATTATAATTACTGAAATAACAAAGTAACCGTATATCTAGGACAATCTGTTACCCACATTCCACCACTACCATCACAAGTACCACCACCTTTACCACCACCACTACCACCACCACAACCAAAAACACTATAAAGTCCTTGTGTGAAAGTAGCTTTAGGAAACCAGGGAATTGTGTTTCTTCCGTTATAAAATTTGTTAATAATTCTTTACTGTTGTTTGAAGAAGAATTGCAACCTTGTAGTACAACAATTTTTGTATAAGAACATGAAGAAAGGAAATTAAGCCATGAAAACGGTAATAGTTGAGGGCATCGGAAGCACAGGTAGGTTAAACTAGCACACTTATTGCATCCTCCTGTAACTTGTCGTGATGCAAATAATACCGTAAATGGGTAGAAATGGTATATGGATGTCATTCTGTGAGTTTGATCATTTTACTAACTTTCCATTATTTTACCTTTCAATTTTTAACTTAGATACTTTATTTCGGCACTAATTATATGTAGAATTTAAACCCTTTTTATCATTCAGAATTAAGAACACGCAAAGATCTTTTAACACTCCTTTTGCAAATATCGACAAACTGCTCTTATGTAAAATATACTCTTATCTTATTACTAAGATACCTTTGAACGGTGAGTCGATATATAGTTTGGGACAATGTTTCTCAACAGGGATAGTTTTGTATTAGATGGATTTTGTAGTCCAAAGCATTTTTGTTGTTAAATTTTCCTGACAAGACCCTTTGTTTTGCAAAGCTGATAGCATGTTCGCTCTAATTTTTTTTGCGTCAAAATGTCGTAATTTGATAAAGGATAATTACCTACTGCCATGCTGCTTTGGTTTACATCTGGTAATCGAGTAAAGACTATTTATTTAGGGGTAGTTTATTGCACATTGTACTTGCAATGTATCGAATGAGAATAATGCTCGAAATTTTTGGTAGCGCCAGGGGGCATGGGGATTAATATACTTTCAGGGGGTGAGGAAACCCTGGTTTAGAGAAGGGTCACTAGGAGCAGCTCATAATCAGAGCGTATGTTCTCATTCTTAGATCTATCAGGCTCGAGTCCAAACTCAAGCGATGAAGACAGACTTAGTCCAGTTGGACATTCGGAAGAAATGCCTCAAAAGGAAGGTATCAAGTCGCCACCTGATAGACCAGCAGTGCCACCCGCAGCAGGAGGGAATGGCAATCAAGATACAGACGTACAGGAACATCTACAAAATGTAATTATTGGAACGGCACGACACTTCCATGTTTATAGCCCACTGCGTCTTTGGCTCAATAAGTTGTTTTATTTGTTTTTAGTCTTTAGCGCATATAGTCTCTGTAGGCTTTGCCCATGCGCCATAGCACAGACGAAATACAAAATAGGGGCTAAGGCACGCATATGCAACATATTTGAAAAGAATCCGCAAATATAGAATTATAAGGAAGGCAAGATTCATTTTAGCAGTCGCCTTATCTTCCTCTATTTGTTGTTTGTTAGGATTAAAAACTTTATCCAAATAGTAGTGAATAAAACATCAAGTACGTTAAACTTCTACTCAATGCCCCTTCTCATTTAAACGCCCCCTCAGAGGTCCAAAAATCTTTTTTTAACAATCCCCTATAATTAACGCCGAGGGGCACATAATGTTGACAAGGTACCAATGAAGTAATTATCATTATTCCTTTATCAAAGATATGTTTGTCTTTATGTGATAAAAACTGTCTCATAAAAGACAGGAAATTGCCACTATACATCCTTCATGTGGGAAAAACTTTATTACCTCCCCCCTCTATTTAACGCCTCGTTCTAATTAACGCCCTTCTCTGCTCCCCAAAATCTAAGTAAGGGAGAAATAGCAAATCCTACAATTGATTATTTAACCGAGATTATCTAGTCCCCTTCATTGAGATATTCAGTATAAAGTTCAAGGCATGCAGGGCTTTGACTTGACTTGACCTAAACTTTCTTTTCTTCCCTTTTTTCTTCTTTTTTCTTTTGTTTTGTTTTGTTTTGTTTTGTTTTGGGTTTTTTTTCTTGTCTTGTCTTGTCTTGTTTGGTTTGGTTTGGTTTGGTTTGGTTTGGTTTTGTTTTGTTTTGTTTTGGTTTGGTTTGGTTTGGTTTGGTTTGGTTTGGTTTGGTTTGGTTTGGTTTTGTTTTGTTTTTGTGATATTATGTGATATTACATTATATTATACTATGTTATGTTTTACGAACAAACATCACGGAACTTAGTAAGTGGGATTACACAAGCGTTATTGACCATAGGTTAAGCTGGAGGCGAATTATCGGTTGCAAAGCTCCTTTGAATGTACCTTACATGCAAAGAGCGCTGTATAAGTGACGTGTAATTTACTTTACTTAACTTAAGAGAATGCTGTGCAAACTGGGCAAGCACGTCTGTGGTATCAAGGCCCTTGTTTTGATAGCGGTATGAGCACAATGTGCACGTTCAAGATCGTTTGATTTTTTGGGTACTTTTGTGCTCGACTTCCAAAAAACGTAATTGTGCCTCCTCCAAACAATTGGGTATGGAAGATTAAGGCTTTTCAGGTCCCCCCATAAATTCTAGGCCCCCATAATTTTAGGTCCCCCATAATTCTAAGTCCCCCCATGGGTAAAACTTTTTCAGGTCCCTCCATAATTTGGTGCACCATAAAAATTTGAGTCCTCTCGTAAATCAGGGTATACCCCAAAAAAGCGAAAGTCTTGGGTTCACTTGAGACGAGAATGACCCAAACTAATGCAACAGTTGAATCTGAATAGTGGCAATTGATAACAAGAATAAAAATTGGCAAAATGGTGACAAATTTGTACTCAATAAAGTCTTTACATCATGATAACATCACAAAAACGACCAAAATAGTTCACATCCAATGATGATACAGTCTAACTGAATTCAGTGGATTTGCTTTCTCAAATGGATGGTCATGTTTTTCTCAACCAAGAGGTAAGAGTACTTTCATTCATTCAAAACAGTAAAAATTGGCTCTAGACATTGTGCACATCTAGCATCTGCTCCTTCTCAAATGGTTTTGAGCACAAAATTCCAGCCACTCAAAAACCCAAAGGAACTCAAATCAGAGCAGAGTCTGGTTCGGTGCCCATTTCATTATTTTGGACTTCAGCTTGCAACTAATCTGTAAACTGCAAGGCAGTGCCTTTAAAAGTTTCTCCCTGAGATTGTCTTTTATGGATTTAGCATTGTTCTCGCCCCTGGACTCTTTCCTGGTCAAATTAAACACTACTCCTCCACTTTTTCAGCTTCCTATACATTTAAGTTGTAGAAGAATTGAAGTTTCTTTGAAGCCATAATTCCAAGCTGCTGTCGAGTGAAATTAAATTTTTGTCAAAGAAAAATCGGCAAAACTGACTCAGATGTGACTGGACAAAAATATAATAACTGACACAACTTAACAATGCTTTTGAAGTCAGTTTTCCATGACAAAATATCCATGAAGCAACATCACAAGATTGCGACAAGAAAATAATTTTCCCAAGAGTTCCCGCACTTTCATAAAGAGCTCTTTCTTGTTCAAATCCTCAATTTTGTGCACGGCTAGCAAATACGAAGTCTCAAGTTTATTTGTTTCTATTTTGTTTCCATCCTTATAACACATTTTGGTCAGCTTGTTGTAAGATCTATCCAGCGGACTCGTGTTTGGTGAGGCTAACATTAGAATGAGCAACACTTAACATATGTTGGGAACGTTTATCATGTAATTACTGATTATGTGTTGCAGAATGCTATGCATCGCATCAGGCAGGCCTTTGAATTGTCCCCAACTTCGAATGAAGACATGGCACAACCTGTCAAATTCAGATATGAATTCCTCTTCAGTGCATGCTAACTTTGGATTGTATTTGATTGTGACAGTCCATACATTGAAAAAAGGAATCATGTTCCTCAGTGACCCAATCAGTCACAAAAGTGTGCTTCAATTGTTGGTTGGGCAACGTTGAGAAATGTGTTGATATTCTCTTTGGTGCAGAAGGCCCCACACAACAATCAAATGTCAGTTGAAGTGAACTTCTCAACAAAAAAGTGTGCTTGTGGAAATTATCGACTCTTTGTGCCAGGTCCCCCAAGAATTGGGTGACATTATTCAGCCCCCCCCCCAGAAGTTCAAGTCCCCCCTTTTTTTTCCAAAATCATAGGTTCCTTCCATAAAATAAGACATTCCAAAAAGTTAGATGCCCCGAGAATGATGGGGGGGGGGGTGAAACCATGATACTCTTTGATTGACTGTACGGTCTGCACAAAACCCCCTCTGTAGAAGTTTCTTTTGTACAAGCCGGTCATAAGAAGCGTTTTAAACTTTTTAAGCCCATGAGCTTGTACACGGACATATAGGGCCTTATTATACTCTAGTTGATATTTTGTACTTGTATAGTAAAGATCACGGCCGATGCATTCACGATTTACCTTGTTTTACATTAACCCATTGCAATGTCTTGTACGGTGACTCTATGTAGCACTCATTCTAGTTTAAAGACTACTGAATAGCTATGTAGATGCTTGATATAGAATACATTCATTAACGAATTATGAAAACGTTACTACCATCGCCAATGCAAGGCTTCCCCGAAAAAAACGATACGAGTGGGTATAGCTCCTGTTATTAGAATTGAGGTTCTTCTAGCCCTCATGTGGAACATTTTTACCATTTTGAAACTTTCGTGCTCGACCTTTCGTGGTGCTTTGACACAGATTACAGTTATGACACACCGTAACACAGTTCGTTGGAACAAGCACGTCGACCCAGTAAGATGGTTTGGTGGTAGTCTTTTATTTATCTTACTTGGAAATCGTTGCTTGTTGTAGGGTGAGAATTCTGAGCCTACACAAGGAGAAGCAGAATCCCACAGTACTGACCCTGGAGCCTCATCTTCCAGTGATGTAACCACAGACCAGGAAAGGAAAGGAAGGCAGATATTTGCGTATAAAAACGCGCCGTCGGATAGCCCGGATCAATGTCAGTTGACCGTCCCCGGTTCCATATACAAGGTACTCTAGATCATTATTGTTTTATCTTCTTTTCATTCTTATTTGTACCTCGAAACCGATTGGGGCAATAAGTGAAAAGACGGCGGTCTTGACATTTTGAAGTTGCCCACTTGTAACACGCCTGTTTGCACTCAGAGTTTGTCATTGGCCATCACATCTATATCAACCAATTCAGGGAACTTTTCCCATTTTGAGTGACATTTTGGGCAACGGCGGGCATGGCGTTTGACATTGTGTTCCAGCAGCTCAAAGAAAGTAGGTGAACAGAGCAGTCCGATGCGAAGGTAATGGAAAGAGTTGGCTTGTGTAATTTCACTGGATTTTTCCAATTTTGAAACATAGGCAGTGAAGTGTATCATTTGTTTGCGATTAAAGTATCCAAGCACTGTCATACCCGTTCTGGAGTTTTTCATTCCTGATTGCCCTTGTATATAAATATTTCACCAAAATCCAGGTTTTATTGTCACCAAAATTCACGTCAACAATGAGTCACTTAAAGGGATATTAGTGCAAACTCTCCGACTTTTGATACCTTTCAAAATTCGGCGAAAACTGATTCAGTGTAAAACTCGATATAATCTTTTTTCTTCGTACCAACAAATCGCTTATTGTGTTCATATTTTCGTAGGTGGTGGCTACACATCACTACACTGCGGAAGATGATGACGAATTGTCTTTCGAAAAGGGTGAGATTATTCACGTCATAGAGTTTGACGAGCCAGACGAACAGGTAGGCCTTGCACCATTCTCTTACAAATTCATTCCCATTTTTGCTTGAATATTATTGATTTATCCTCCCGAGACTTGAATTGTACTACACTGAAAAGAAGAGGGTTAGTTGGTACGTTTTCTTTGACTACACTTTTCACCAGACACTCGTCACGGTAAATCAGCCGGACTGGATGAAGATAATAGTGTGAAGTAAATGTAATAGAGGCAATCAGGGTCTTATTTGTTTATATGTATCACGAGGTCAATTAAAAATCTGGATTTTAGTACAAAGGTATTTGATGCACATAAACAAAAAGGAATTTATGTTATTCGAAGATAAACATAAAATGTGTACCAGATTTGCGTGTGAATAAAACCCGAGCCATTGGTTCTCAAGGTAACTTGTCCCTTCTTTAACTGTGTACCATAGTTACTTTGCTTCGTTACTTCGTTACGTTTACTTTGTTATACCCATTTCTTTGCAACTGAGAATAAATTGGATTTGATTGATATTGCGAAGTGAATCGAAAAGGTTCGCTCCACCTCAGTGTTCTTAAAGTACAAATGCACCCCTGAAACTCATAATGATTAATGTTCATCAAAACTGGCTCCCGGAAAACAGATACGATGGTTTCCATACACAGTCTACAATGGTGTAAGGTTACATTTTACGAGGATGTGTTGCTGTATTTTGAGTGGATGGTGAGACCGTTAGAGGAACGAAGATGACATAGGCCGCCACTTACTTCTGCCTAATAGTTACTTAGATGGGTATACGTTACTCAGCCACTTAAAATTATCTTTCCTTTGGGAGTATGCAAAATAGACAAGTAGCCTGTGAGAGAGTCTCTGAAAACTTGGAATTCTCCAGTCCTAGAAATGCCACCGACAAGGATTGCAGATCTAGTCCGCTAGCCCTCGTTTTTGACAAATAAAATTTATTGTTGCTCAGCTGAATCGTTGCTCCTATGAATTCATGTTGGCGGTTGTGTCAGCTAACATTCTACAGAAAGAAATCGTTACCAGCTGCAACTTGGGAATATGCTAAGATCGACGGGATAACTATTGTTCCGATTGCAGCAAAGCTAAAAATTGGGACCGTATGGTTATGGGCCCTATCCGCTTACCGCTCAGCCAAGAGACAATAAAAATAGGCTTAGTACCCAATTTCAAATCACTTTTTTTCTTGCTTACATAATTAACCTCCTTTTGATTCATCGTTAAATTTCATTTTGGTAACGTCTCTTTACTTCTCTTTCAACCAGGACGAAGGATGGCTTATGGGAGTAATGGATGCAACTGGGTTAAAGGGAGTTTTTCCGGAGAACTTTACGAAGAAGCTTCCTTGATACTCAGCAATTTAAATTACAATTGAATCTTTAACGACTCTTAGTTTCTCAATATATGTGACTATACTTGCAATGATACTAACTATCGTTTCATAGCAGCGGAATTCAACCCACTCCTTAGCAGTCCTATAGAGAATGATACTGCCGTAATATTACCATTCTGGAGAGTGGTGTCAAATCCCGAAAACGTTTTTCGCCAAACATTTTTTTCGCCAAGAATGTTTTTCGTCAAGAATTTTTTCAGCCAAGCTTTCTATGAGCTTTAAAGTCTACATTTTAAATTTCCTGATCGTTGTGTTATCGGCCCCATTACTTACTCTATTGAGAGCCTTTTACCCATACTGAGTTGGCACGTTGCCCTTTGGCACATCCTAGCCACAATTTCAGACCTATGTGCCACAACGCTTTCAGTGTTAGAATTAGCTGGATTGCATCCATATTCACAACGTTTCATCCCAGATTTATGGTATTCTAAACTGTTTACAATTCACGTTTTTTGAGAGACGCTCTAGGTGAGCATGCAAACATTTACGACAACTACTGTAGCCTGCATTGCAGACCCCAAAAAGTTCTTTTTAAGAGTCTGTGTATCAGTCGGCACAGGGTTTCATAGGATTTTTGTAAAATGCAGGCGCAAGTTGCATATATTGGAAGTCACTAAACAAAGATCATGTTGACAGCATCATGATCTTGCGATGTCACCTTCAAGTTCCTCGCAGTCGATAGGTGCCATCCATTTACGTGGGATCAAGGAAGCAAAGGTTGTAAACAAGATCACATGCAAGCATCGCTGCCCATAATTTGTGTAACTTGTGCATGATTTTAAAAACAATCCTTTGAATGCCAGGGCAATTTTTCGTTGTCTGATTCGCGGACCCTAACAGAGACGTTTGTTTGCGTATGCAAAACAGGCTGCAATTGGTGAAGCTCGTCCTGTGGAGGGAAATATTACCGTGAAGAGCTTCTTGAGCTACTATAATCAGAACTGATACGATATGATGGCATGCTCCTTTTCACACGTAGCGACACACTGGGATAACTATAATGAAGTGCTACGACTCACCATAAATTTTCAATAACTTGTGACCACTTCAAGCAGACTCTGGAATATAACAATCTGCCGTGGCCCCAAACCCAACGCCACCTAAGCACAGAAAGGAAACAATATGTGCTGCTAATAACGCCCTTAGTCCCTGAAGTTGCAAGTGTTCTTTCACTGTTGCATACGGTTTATTTTCTTTCGCGGTGCTTCACTACAAGGATCATGTATAGCATGTGTTCTCATTTATTATAGGCGCTTCCACAATCTGCAAGGGGCGTTCCTACAAGGTGTCAGAGGGTTCCTCATATCTTGCTTTACTTCTGGCGCACCAAATCGAGGGGCATCGTCCTAGGATTCTCCAACTAGCCTTTATTTATTAGGTAGCAGTTTGGTTGTTTAACTGTTTATATGTGATATTTTCAATGTTGAGATAAGTGATGGGGACTCGACTATAGTGTTGCTAAAAGCAGTTAATCGCTCTCAATATTTATCGTTCGCCTGATTTGGTCAAGGCGTCAATGAAGGTTTTGGTCCAATCTTAAAACAATTACAAAGTATGAAGATTGTTGGTGTGTAAATATGCCAAAACGGGTTAGCTTTAGGTTACAATTTCGTGAACTCAAGAATGCAAAGGGAATTGCTGTAGTAGTTTAGATATCAGCAACGTTGTGGTACATCTGATACATTTATTTTCCTCGGCGTTTTTTGCTCTTCCTTTTGAGGGGATAGGGTGGCGAAGGCTTATTGAGGACTCGTATTGTAGCATGGAAATAAGTCGCTGTTAGGAAATTTGGTATAAGATTTTGTTTTCTTATACTTTAATTCCCCGAATTAACGCGCCCTCCAGTGTGTTAACACTATTTGAATATCTTGCAGATTACAACACTTAGTCAAATTTGACAAACTTGATGAAATCTTAATGGAAATACAACGAAACATTTTCTTTTACACTTAAGAAAGAAAGCCTCAGTAAACACCATTGGCATTAAAATGTTTAAAATTAAGCAAATCAATAAACGTCCACTTGGAATAAACGCATCTGCTTTACCGAAGATGTAATAAACGTCATGGCGTTTATTCCGGGGATTAACGTAATTGTAAGTTGTATAAATGTGAAGGCAAGGGTCATATCGAGTAACATCGGAAGTTGCCTAGTGCCGAAAGGAACTCCTTTAGCCTTTAAAAAAGATGAACGTTGTTAAATGTAGGAAAACGTTTCCTTTGCGTCATTATAAACTTAAGACACACGTTCGCCAGTAGAGTTGGTGCAATTAGTCAGAATTAATTTACTGGTCAATAGTAATCTTGAATGCGCCTTTGGTATACTACTATTTTAGATGGGTGGGATGAATGTTCGTATACTAACAGAGCTTTATTGATGTATAACACTTTATTGCTCTCTCTTGTCCTGTACGTTTCAACATACCGTAATAGCCGGAATGAACGCTTGGTCTTTTTTAAAGTATTGATTGGGTTTTACCAAAGAGTAAATTATCGGAGCGGGGATTTTACCAGAAGCTTATGAAGAGAAACAAGCGTTGCTTACAGCCATTGCATATGGAATGAATCTTTTCTGTTCAAAATTGGTTGAAGAGAGCTTCATTAGTTTGTTTTGATTTAGCATCAAGACGTATGTTACTATAGATCAGGTGTAACCATGTGTGGACCATAGTTCTTTTCAACTACTCCCGGCCAACCTATTTGAAGGCTCTTCAGGGGTTTTTTGCTAGCACGAGCCAAGATGACACTTTACGCGGGTATACAACAAATTGTAACTAAATAAATTGAAATACCAAAGCTGTACTTTTGCCATGTAGTCAGGTTTATGCAGTTAATGAAGCACCCTTCAATTTGTGTTTTATCGCATAGCTACCACTAAGCTCTAAAGGTTGTGCCAGCTTCTTATAAATGTTTGTTATATGAAGAGCACAGTTCAGGAGCTGGGAAGAGGGGTGAGCACTGGGGCTACAGCCCTCCCAATGATTTTTTTATTGATACATTGGCCAATGTTAGGTATAAACATTGTGAGTTATAAGTAAAAATTATAGCTTTACTTCCTTACTTTTGGTCTGTTATACTTGCTGTAAAGTAGACAAATGACGCCATGCTACACGACCCGCCAGTAAGACAGAAACGAAAGTCATGTTCTTGTACCGACATTGGTACATGTTTTGCCAGTAAAAGAGGAAAGGGGCTAAGTTGGCTATTGCCCCCAGTATCCTAGTCCTTCCGATCTAAGATAGCTTCTGCGACCACTGCAGCTGGATCAGATATCGGTAGAGACGGACAGTGAAATAAAAATTGCGAAGGCCTTCGTTAGTTTCTCTAAGACGTATGTCATATGAACATATGACGTGATAACAGTAAAATCATTTGTGTTGGGTGTATTCTTTTTCGACGTCTATGATCGTCATTTCAAGCTTCATTGAAAGAATTAGGGTGTGTTTGTTGGAGCAAAGGGTTTAAGCAGTGCGTTACCATAGAGCATACGTTGACCTGAAGTCGGTTGTGTTCTTGGGTACCCATGTAATAGTAGTAAATTAGTACATATGGTTTTTTCAGAATTTTGAAGTGTACGTCTTATTGTATTAGGCACTCGTCTGTGAGTCAGTTACGAGTTAATTTTCTGTTATTAGATTTAAAACGTGACCTCACTATTGCTTTGAGCATGTATGTGACATGAATTGTTTTTCGCTTTTGTATATGTTAGCATTAACAGAGGTTTGCAGTTGCAACCTTCCTTTGGTGTAAGTGAGAATGCTCATTATAGTTATTTTGGTAATACGGCTTTTATAATTATTGTTACAGAAATAAGCTATTTGTTAACTCCTTAAAATTTCGCAGTAATCATTCTTTTTAACAATGACAGTAGTAGTAGCATTGTTTATTCGTAGGCGTAGAACATGTAATTCCCAATGCCACATCATTTAAGGGACATGCTCCGAAGTTTCTAGGAACGCATGCAAATGCGTTGTGGCTTCAGGAAGCCTCAATTCCGTATAATTTATGGTAGTCAGTCTCGTGAGTCTACTGGGAGAACCATGGTTTAAGATGTTTGCACTACAAGGAGCAAGGAATAGTTGGGGCAATAGATGATACATAGATTAGGAAGTCGTAGAGAATGGGTTCGTTTTCCCATAGATTAGGAGATGGTAGTTGGGCCTTGCAGAGCTTCCCAGAAATCTCTATCTGATAGCATGTCCAGTGGGGCACGCAGGGTTTTCCAAAGGGCAGAAGGGCGCAATATGTCAGCTGCAAAGGGTACTTTAAAATGTATGTAATGTAAGGCCTCTTCAGTTCCTGGTGTTTCGTCGTGACTACCATAAACTTGTTACTAGTGTGAAAGGAAGACTGTCGTTAATTCGTCATCAGTATGGAGTCAATGCCAGCTTAATTTAATGACTGGCATAAAGTCGTGAACAGCATCAACTAATGTTGATTAAACGGGGTCGTTACTTTTAGGCCGCATGAAGTGGTGACTGGCTCTAACTCGTGACCAATATTGATCAAAGATAATCGTTACTTTTAGGGCAGTGTTGATTCGAGTTCAGCGTTTCA
>JAAAKM020000498.1:38225009-38261281 GCA_010016025.2 Alatinidae sp. Z8VKAUB7J3 | reverse complement strand
ATTGAAAAGGAATTAGAGAAATAGAAATATGTCATCACCGGGGATCGATTCAACCCTCAATGATACTTTTTAACTTTCGATTGGCTTTGGACAGCATGATGGCCGGATGGCTGTACTCCCTTGGTCAAGATACATGGCACAGAGTGGCTGGTCTTCACTTGCGTTGAGCTTCTTTGTCCACGGAAGGATAACTGGGAGCTAATGTGGGGACTAGAGAAATAGAGTATGTCAACATTGGAAGGTCACCTACCTCAGTTGGTAGAGCATACGCCACGAAAGCGTGGGTCACGGGTTCGATCCCTGGTAGTGACATACTTTCTATTTCTCTATTATCTTTTCAATATTAGTGAAATTCATGGTATCACGTTTTGTCTTATAAGTGACTGATAAGTTAAGCACTGACGGAGAATTTCTCAGCACAGCGAATCTTTGATTACTGTCCGACGTCAAGAGTGCTGTCCTGTGGACATCTTTGAATTAAAATTTAACGTAGATAATGTGGACATTATGCTGATTTGATTGTGGATCTGATGTGTGTCAGTGTGAATTTTTGTGTTGTGAAATTAATCATGGCCATTTTTTTGTTAGTTTCTAGGTCAATGAGGGAGTCAACATATCCGTTTTTAGCTGTAGTATGTCTACGGGATAATAGAATGACGATTGTTTGGAGAATGAATGGTAAGTGTATGAGAATAATTCAGCTCATAGCAAACGGTAACGGTTGTGCTTCCTTCTTCATGATCATGATCATCATCATGATCATCATCATCATCATCATCATCATCATCATGATCATCATCATCATCATCATCATCATCGTCACCAACACCACCCACCACCACCACCACCATCATCATTCTCATCGTTATCATCATCCCCACCTTCACAACGATCATCGTTATCCTCCTTATCATCAGCCTCCAAGATCCCGAAAAGTCTTGTTGTACCATCAAAAGCTCATACAAATTGGTCTGTTATGCTGAGCTATTCAAACGTGCACTGTGCGTTAGCAGTAGTTCCCAGGCTGATAGCAACAATGTACAGTGAAGCCTTTAAAAGTTATTAGTGCATTTGCAAATGTTAACGAAACGTTAGCGGTAATGAGCTGGAGAACCCATTTTTCATTAAAAGTTTTTTTGAAGTTTAATTAGTTACTTGAATATGGTATTACAGCTCAGTTCCTTTTATTTATTTCTGACGTTATGCTACATACTTCCCCCGCAGGTTTTCTTCAGCTGGATGAACTGATTGCAATGTTGGCAAGGTGTATAGATGATAACGAAGCTGCCCTAGTCGTTGCCAGGGAGGACAGGTGTGTATTAGATTTACTTCTTCACTTCCCATTTTTCTGTTTTTCTTCCCTCTCTATACGGCTTCACTATCCATATCTTCGTTATTTCGTTTTCTTTCTTTGCCTCTTCTTGCCCTACTATGTTGCCCATCTTCTTCCTCGTCTCCTTCCTCTACTTTCGTCCTCATCTTCTACTTGCCTTTTTCTTCTCCTTCAATATATCCCTCAGATTCTTCCTCTTCTCCTCCTTCAACTTATCCCTCAGATTCTTCCTCTTCTTCTCCTTTAACTTATCCATGAGATTCTTCCTTTTTCTCCTTCAACTCACCCCTCAGATTCTTCCTCTTTTTCTCCTTAAACGTTACCCTCAGATTCTTCCTCTTCTTCCCCTTCAACGTACCCCTCAGATTCTTCCTCTGAATCACAGCCGATACGATGCTAGTACAGTCCATCTTTCTCACTGTTGCCTACTCTATGACTATGTAGTGTACAGTGCCTAACAAGTGCAGTAGCATCTCTTACCACGATTGATCTTACAAATGAAAGGCTATTTGTATCGGGCTGAGTATTTTGTTTTCGTAGTACAAGCGAAATGAGCATGATTTAAACGTTCCAAAGGCAGAAAACCCAAACAAGTGTACAAAAATTCAACAGTATTTGCACGTTCGGGTAAAAGGTTTTCATAACATACAAAACATGTTATCTTTCCTGTCAAATACAGGCGTACACAGAGAATTTGTTAGAGCATATACCTTTAGCGTACTAATAAAATATATTCTATATTCATAAATGAATGTAAAACACGAGTTCGGCACATATGCTTACTAGGGGGCTACACTGAGAGATGGTGAAATACGAGTTCAATACGTAATCTAAGAGCTCTTACATAAATATAACGCTAAGAAACAACTCGATGTTCTATTATAACATATAATCTTTACAGAGAAGGGGTAGTTTACGTATTGCAAGGGCTGTATAAAGACAACGTACATGAGATCCCACAGAGAGAAACAGACGCAAATTCTGATTTTTTTACTTGCCGCAAACTCCGCATTTACATCTTGAGCTATATTTTCTTACACTACCCTTTCTCGATCACGGCTTTTATTCCTTTCCCTATATTTTCTTCTCTCACGACTTCTACTTCGTGACCGATCTCGGCTAAGATCTCTCCTATGTTTTCTAGTCGAGTCCCTGTGATGTCGACGATGGTCGTGCTTTGGAGATCTGTCTCGGTGAGGAGGTTCCTGCTTCCTGCGGCGACAAGAAGCATCCTCTTCGTAAACTTCTGATCTTGAAAGCTGGGCGGGTGCCATCGCGGGAGGATCCCCAATGGCTTGTTCTTCAGGCGGACGATTTTGCAATGCATCACAGCGTCTGCTGTCTCGTCCTTTGGTACTTTCTCTCGTGTCCATGACAGCGTCTAAACCCGGGTAGTTTTTCAAGTCTTCCTCAAACTCATTATACGACGCACTTAAATTCTGTTGTGAAATCAATTCCAAATATTTCATCTGGTCATCAATTAAGCCTCTTAAGACCTGTTGAAAGATATCAAATAAGTCCGATTGATCATACTTTATATTTTATCCTTTTTTAATTTTGAACAATACACCTTTTTCTACTGCATTGCAATGTTTTGCATCGCCAAGCAAAAGATAAGACCCTAGAATTGCTACTGTCAACTATTTATTCACGCAAATTCTCTGTTTCAGGGGGAAACTGTCTGTCCTGCTCTATTTGATTCCAAGATTTCGGATACCAGTATACAAACGCTGCAAGTCGTCAGTTTTTATTTTCTCTGCAAAGAAATCGCAAATTGCCGTAAATAGAGGCAATTGAAACTGACATGATAGAAAATATTGGAAGTATAACGTACGGATGGATTGAGTTCATCAACATGCAAAAGCTCATTACATGAAGTCACGTTGAACATGTTATACAACTCTCTTTGTTACAAGAGTTAAAGGGGTCTGGCACTGACATATTCCAACATCAATTACTATAATATAGCGATTTGCTTGCTTAATTTCTTCAACGATAACATCGCATGTTGGAACATGTTTGACACAGACATTCTGACAAAAACCTAAGTAAGTTGAAAAATATTTACTGTATTGCAATCTTTTCAGGGATGGCAAAATTAAATCTAGTGTAATAACTATTCAATCCCCATATTAAAATCACAATAAAAATTATAATCATATTGTTAAATCGTATGGTTTCGGGCAAATGCATCACACCTGACTAGGAAGCGCGTCCTGTGACCACTCAACTTGTTATCCTGTGACGTTTATTTAAATATAATGGTAGCAATTAGGTTGCACCCACCACGACTCTACAGACCGAACCTCAATAATACCACAAGGTGCTCCCTCCTTAGGATTGTTCAAATCCAAAAATATCAATATCATTTCACTCGAGTTAAATTTTGTCGTTATTGGCACAGACAATTTTGGAGCTAAAGCTTGCATTAAATAGTAATTTTATAATGAGGCAAAATATTATGCACCAAATGTTTCATTACCTCCAAGCAAAACCAAGCCTTACCTCTATTGCTAGTATAATGTTGTTTTTGTACTAACAGTGCTAAAAATAGGCAGTATGGCTGGATAATCCAAAGCACTAACTATAAATAGTAAACTTCAAGGATTGAAGTGCAAGTCAAGTTGACCATAGATGGTATGATCTGACTCTCACTCTAAGTAAATAGACATCTTACCTCTGTAGCCGATCTTCGCGTTATATGCGTGTTTTTTGCGCGATAAGACTGTCGACGCCTTTTAAAGTCCCTCAGCTCTGCGATAATTTCCAAATGGGAACGTTTCTTGTCTCCTTTATTTTCTTCGAGCAGTGCCGTAGCTAAAAAACAAACACCAAAGCTTTCTTAGTGTATTTGAAAAGCTGACACACCAACATATAATTGAGTTACAGAGCATGCTACCTCTATACTTGAAATCAACAGTTCCTAGTAACTTGTATAAGTGATCCGCAAACAAATCCACATTTATCTACTTGGTTACCCATCTGTATCTCTTGGAAACTTATCTTTGAACATGTTCGTTATGATACAGAACTTTAAAATTGAGAATAGCGGACACATTAAAAAAACATTATTTATCAATCAAAGCTTTATCGGTCGGCTCTTATCAAGATTGTAACGCCAGCATACTTACAGTATAAAACTCAATTCTTGAATACTAAATAAAGGTATGTACAATTTGCATGCGTTGTCGAAATGAAAGAAAAGAAATGCCATGATGCCATTTAGAAATTATTAAAAAGAACGTGAGGTAAGAAGTATATATTTGCTAAAATTACAACAAAATATTCAAAATAACAATACACTAGCTGTAACAACCTCGTTTTGAACACAAACTCTTTCTGCCAACACAACGACAGCTTCCGTAGTTTAATAGAGACGTAGTTTAATAGAGACGAACCAGTTACCAACGTAAGTACGGAAGGGCTTCTACGTCGTCTACTTTACCGTACTTTGTACGTAGGTGTTGTTTTATCCTCTTGATTAGTCTTAAGGACGTCCTACCCACATAACTGGTATTACACTGGCATTTACATATTTTACATCTACAAACGTGTAATTGAAAAATTGCTTGTGATCGAGATCATTAAATAATTGTTAGAGTATTGGATGAAATTCACACAACGTGGGGTGTAACTGAAAATGGTAGCGTATGGTCTCTCTTGTGTTTTAGTGCTTGGGATCGCCTCCTATTTAAACGTTACCGTGTTGAGTGTTGCAAACCTGAGAGATCTACATTCACACAATTTAGAACTAGGGGAGTGACGTGACGACTAGGACTGCAGAAGTGGCGGCGGGTGACCACGTAACTCCTATAGGCGAGCAGCATAAAGTACCTTTGATAGCCAAATTGTCAAATCTCTTCCAATGATTTTGATTGAAAATCCCCACTCTATCCTACCCCTCGTTCCCTAAAACATCAGTTTTTTGGAATTACTCTATTCTTGTTTACCTTTCATTTGCAGTTCAGTTTCGCTTTTTAAATCCTCAAACATAACAGCTTTCTTCTTATTTGTGCTTTGTACAACCTGACGAAAGAAAAAGACCAAGAAAAGTGCAGCACGTTGTACATTTTCTCTGTTAAATATGGGTAAGTAAAGACGCATTAACAGCATCATACAACCCAATAAGAATCAGGACAATTTCGTACATAGAGATGTATTATTACCACAATCACGACAGTTCAAAAGAACAGTGCGAAAAGTATTTCGTTGTACGCTCGGGAGCTCAAAAATGACCAGTTTGTTACCAGAGAAAGAATATTAGATTTCTCCATAGTTATAAAATGGCAACAAAAGCACAGCTATGGAGTGAGAATGTGTACCCATTTGTCTGTAATCACAATGGGCAAGTACCAAAGGAGCTGCTGAGGAATTAGCCACCAAATGTACGATCAACCCGCCCCAAATCCCCATGTCAAAATCGAAACACCTATAGGCTTGATTTGGGCAGTTACTGTCAAGTCCCCCCTTCAATTCATATGACACCTCCAAATTCTTTAACCATGGCTAAAAGGAAAGATTCTAAATTTATAATTGTGTTGCGATTGATAATTTTGGTAAAAATCAAATACCAAATACGAGTAATTGAGTTGCTCATCGTCTACAGTATCTAAAAAACTGATTTGGTAAAGTACTTTGAAAATATAACTACATCTTAGGAAAGGAAACAATCTTCAATATCACATTTAAAATTTTCAAGCGTGAATTAACTACCATTCCAATAATAACTGGAATATGATGGGCAATACTTACTTTAATCATATAATCATACAGTGATAATTTTTGTTCTCTGGTCAGTTGTGCAGAAACCACATCCATGGGCAATGGAATGTTCCTAGCGCTGATCCGAGAGCTGTTACCATCTTTATTACCTAGAAGAGAATTGACCGAACAATTTGCTTTAAAAGAGGTCTCATGAGTTACACAGAGGCATTTGAAATCTGTAAATGTGGGTTACATTAATTATACTATCAATCTACTGCGTTGCCTGACGAGCATGTATGCACTGTCATAGTACAGTAAAAAAGGAAAGAGTGCAATCCTTCTTGTAAGTAGTTGTGATGAAGTCACAGAAACACACACGTGCATCAGTCAATGCTGTTTCCGTTAGAAAGTTGATAAGAAAGGACCGCAATGAAATCTTGACCAACTAAAGTCACAGCCGCTACCCGTTAATATCAGGGAATCGCAGAGAAATACTTGACAAAAAAGTTCTAAGATGTATAAAAATGGATGTCACTGTCTTTAACATTGTCGTCTTACCTTGCCGCGACTTCACCGTGGGAAGCTCTTCTAATTTTTTATTCTACAAACGGGAAAAGTAAACAAGTCAGTAAAAACATGGTGCTTACTTTGCGGACTCGTACAAACCCGACTAACGCAGATTATTATTAGACACATATAACAACAGAGTATGCATTTAGTATTAAGTGGTTCGTTAATAAGAGTTGCGAGACTCTTATGCGAGACATTCCTCGCCTAATGCAGTATCACAGTGGTGCCTGCTTTATTTATTCGGTACACATGTTAAGAAAAAAAAGTCAGCAATTTACAGATGTATATTCCTCAGAATGTTCAACACCGATAAACCTTTTACTAAATAATCGGTGTTTCTCGGCTTCAAACGCCTTGGGGTGCCATGGTTTTAGCCCCACATGATTCTGGGGGCACCTAACTTTTTGAAATTTCATATTTTATGGGGGGACCTACGATTTTGGAAAAAAGAGGGGGTACCTGAACTTCTGGGGGGAACTATCACGTTAAAATATCACTTTAACTAAAGGTATTTGTACGGTAGAAAACACATAGCATCCACAAAAAATAATAAGATGCGATCATAGCCGATACCTTAATCTTGTATAATTTACAGAGATTATGATTACTTTGGCCTTCCACTCTCCCTCCCGTCATAGATGTAAAAAGTACCTTTACTATTAATATAGAATGATTGAATGTTGAGTCTTATTTTCAATGTTGTTGATGTTAATATCTACAGCATACACCATACGTCATACGGACTAAATTGTGGATTTGCAATATTGCAAATACGCTTTCTGAATTTCTGCATTGCATTCTTCCGGCTTCCGATTGTTACTACCCATCATTACTCAGTGCGAAAGAATTCAGATCAGTGGTCAAAATATGCCTTTCTTAAAATACAGCATTAGATCATATACTGATGAAGTACACCAGGTTATACTTCATTTCCGATTAAGAAAAAGTCACCAAACATACCTGTAGAACTTCGTCCCTTTTATGCACAGAGTTACTGTGAATAAACTTCCACAATTCAACCACGAATGCTTTGGCATCTTACGAAAAGAATTACGTATAACGTAAAGATAATAACGACTTCATCCAAAAAGTTCTTTACGGAAATTATGACAACAAAACAGCTACAGTACATACAGGGTGCTATACACATATGTTTCACACTTGCCTAAATTTTCATCACTCAGAATCATCTGGTACATTCCTCCGCAGTTTGTTACAGTGTAAATAATTTGTAGTATCCTTGAATAAGAACATGACATTCACTTGATAACTTGTCATTATTAGGCCTTCCGTTTTAACTTCCTATTCTTCATTGAGTTCATATGCTACCCTTTACAGCAGGATATCTGATTTTCGGGCTATACCTGAGGGTACCCTTAACAGTACGATACCTGACTATAAAACACAAAACATTGCACAGCACATAGGGGGCTATAGCGTAAATTTCTTTGTTCTTTTACGGGGTACTAACAAACCATGCTAATATTAAGCTTTTGCCTGCCGCCAAGGCATTGATAATGATGTGAATTAAAGGAGTTTTGACCCACGACTTTCGTATGTTGGTACGGTAAGATAGCTGTATCGCGCACTGATATACGTAGTGATTCCCAACTGCATCTGGAACAGTCAACAGACTAAGAAATATGGATACGAAGCTATCGAATATTTTTAGTATTATTGTTGTTCATATTATACAGTCCTTGTTTCTGAATCTAAATAATACAGATTCTATTTGATTCGAACCAAGTTAGAGAGCAAATAAATCTTGCATTATATTTCCGCTTAATCAATAGATAGTACACGGATGTGTAAAAGCATGGCGCAACGTCTATATTCGCAGTGGCTAAAGGGGGCTACCAAGTTCGATATCTACTGGTCTAAACAGCTGGTAGAGCAGCTATAAAAAGTGTAAAACCGTGGAGCTCAGATTATATATATTTATTAGGTGAGAAATAATGGCAAGTACTAATAATATATCAATTGTCCACCAATTATGGTGATACACACGAACTTACCATTTCCTAGTATTTCTTTAAGACACTTTGTAACACCGTCAGGATTATTGACAGCAGGATCATGCAAAGTGGCAAATAGAAATTCCTCTAGATCAGAAATATCCCTACAACAAAAGTAAAAAGCAGAAACTGGACGACTGAAAGAGTAATTTTAACACACATATATTTAATAAAATTTCAATGTCCTGTTTGGCAGCTAGGACCAATAGCAAGATTGGCGGTGTTTGAAATGGCAAATTAACTACTTTGACCATGGCCATGATCTAATCCAGACAGAAGAATATGTTGTCATCGACCTTTCCGTTAAGTGTTTGCATCTCAAGATTCTGTTTTTAATGAAGTTATTAGACAGGGAAGGGGAGGATTGACAGCAAGCACGAATCCTATCAAACTACAGCTGCACCCAGAAATACGATATTTCAGAACCTGTCTTACCATAAATCTTTCAGCTCTATTAATAACATAATATACCATCAGAGAACTTTAAATACTTACGATATGACATTTCTTGCTTGGGTTATAAAGCAGAGAAACATGTCTAGTGTCAGATGCTTCTGTCTAGTGTCAATGGATTGAACAGCATATTCTGAGAAATTGTTACACAAAAGATAAAATGGGGCGCATTGAAGTTCCATCAGGGCCATGACAACCCCAGGATAACATTGTCTATTTGCTATGGGTTGGGCCCTGAGTATGACTTCAAACTACATTTGGTAAAGAGGCTCCAGTTCGAGAGTTGGGGAAAGTAACGTTATCATTTAATCATTGCTGCTTGAATCGAGACGGTAGTATCTGCAATGACCTCATAAATGAGTTAAATATCAAATAAAAAATTTTGTTGGATTAAGGGCACTCAATGATTAAACTGCCTGCAGTATACTGTTGAGGGCTGACGATCCACTCATCATTCTCAGCAGAGGGCAAGAAATACCTGTGAAACATTGATTGAGGCAAACACATTATTGGTTGACTGCTGCGCAGCCACAGGATGATGATGATCAATCTTCATAAAACCTCCGAACCTTCAGCGGCAACCACTTGGTCCTTATCTAAGCGATGTGATAATAAACCCTTTTGTGACCTGAAGCTGGAACGGCCGTATTTCAGCCAAAATAATAACTCGAGAGCTCAGTACGTAATGAAAATTTTGCAAATTTACTACATTTACGAGGAATCGTTATCACATGGTAATCATACCAAAAGTGGCAGTTGAACAAAATTACCAACACTTTTCGACTCAGTCATTACGCTTTCAAGCTAAATATGCAACTAAATGAAATAATCGAAATGGATCATTGCATCACGTTCAAAACGGTTGCTCGACAATTGTAGTAATCTACTGTGTACGTACCCAAAACTTAATTCTCGCAAAGAACTCGAGATCCACTTTCTTACTTTATCAGTTGACAAAATTCTCGCATCAAAAGAGTAGTAACTTTCTGGGACGGTTATCCAAGAGTAGATAGACCTACAAAAACAATTGAAGGTTTGAAGAACAAAATACACGTTATGCGCCACTTTGTTAGTAAAATCGCCGTTACACTTGCAACATTTATTCGAATATTTGAGTCGAAGAATGGCTTTCTACAAAGATAAATCAGCAAAAGACCAAAATTCTCTTTTCAAAAAGTGTCTACCTATATTTTCTAACAGCACTGTCTCACTCTGTAAATGAAATGTGGCTATGACAGTAGTCCAGACACAATCTGCTAGCCAATCTTTGATTTTTGCTTGTATATCAACATGCATTGTACGGTTTGAATCTTGATATAAGTGGAGAATCTCAGTGGGGCATTATGCTCACTACCAAACTGGGATATTCACCAGATCACAAATTTAGGGGTTCCAAAATGGAAATGCACTTCTCTCGTCATTGCAAGACTTAGTATGCTTAACAATGCCAGTAAAGCATGATCAGACCAATATTCAACTTTGAAAATTCGTAACGGTTTAAAAAGTGCATAAACAGCATGCACAATGAGCACCATTGGCCACGTGCTAATATTATATAAGACAATATATATCCCCATTGTACATTAATTGTCAAATTGATCGTTTTACTTGCTTTCTTACCTTAACTCTTCACTGCTACTTTCGTAACCACTACGAGCAATTGGCGAGGAATTACTGAATTCTGAACCCTAGGGAAAAGTAAAAAAATCAAGTAAAAACAGAAAGAAACAGGGATACTCCTGGTAAAGAGTGGATGCAAACATTGTAAAAAAATGACTAACCAGATCATACACTGACTAAAATAATTGTAACAACTTACATTATTCTGTGACGATGTATGGAACAGAAAGAACTGTCATGAGAGAATGGAAAGATGTAGTGAAACGATATGCACACACTTAAAAGTCCAACAAAGTAGTATACTTTTACACAGCGATAGCGTCGTGTAAAGGAACGGATTATGCAAGATAATTAAAATATATTAAGTAGGTTTAAATTTTATTCAACGCCTAAAAACCATCAAAAATCAATATCTATTGTTGTCACACAAAAACTGTTAGAGGTCCTTACAATTGAAGTACTACTTGCCTTTGGAGGGATGAATAGATGGCAGTGTGGCAATCACCACCTTGCGCATACATATAAGTAGCATATATTTAGGGCCCTAACATCAGCATCATATGGTGGGTATTTACCATACATAAGCTGCCCATTCCTGGGTATGCAAATTATGTTTCTGGGCTTGCAAAGATAGACAGACATAAATGATAAACAAAAAGGCGATAATCACTTGTGCCATTACGGTATTGTTTCTTAAGAATTCTAAATGACTGTAATAGTTTCATCCAGCAAATGGTGTACAAGTCCACCGCCACTGGGAGCTATAAGGGGATTAACCTCCTAAGTGTACAATTAGCCCCCCTCCCCCAACCCCCTGATATTCTTATCAAGATTTAAAGACCTACAGGTTTTCTTTAAGCGGTTGCAATGACCTAAACTTAAGAATACCATCCAAAAGTTTAGAATTGGTCCTTGAATTTTCTGGCCCTTGCTACAGGCCTGATGGTGTACGTATAGACAGTAAAAGTCGTGGCATTGGCTAACTATGAACCAGGCAAAGAAACAATGTACAATTCTTAAAACTTCTGCGTTACAGAGAGAAAAGCATATAACCATGAATCTTTGCTGACACTGTTACAAAACCCCTTCATACTCCCATGCAACTTTTTCACACCACATCTAAAATAGTTTTTGTAATGACACTTTGCTAAAATCAGAAGACATTTCATCAAAACTTTTTAACATGCCTTGTAATGAATATGTGGTTTCAAATCAAGCAGAAACTGGATGTCAAGCAGAACAATGATGGAACCAATGAACAGAAATCAGGGGGGAAAGTAATCTGGTATAAATTTTGGAAAATGGTTGATTTTTGTAGGGTGTGCAGCACACACCTAGCACACCCAAAATATATCTTTAGCCTCATATGATAGTTAAAATCGTCAATTTAACTTTTACTGGAAACATGCATAACTTACAAACATATAAAACTTACTTATACACATGTGCATGCTTAATGTAAAAAAACAAACAACAGTTGTAAACCAGATATCACATACATTATTTCTGTGTTGTGTTGATTGGTTGTTGCACTGCTCTGGAATCCTGCAATCAATGAAGTTATGTCAGGTAATCAAATGAAACATAATAACTTGATAAAGAAAATATTTAATGAGGAATAAGGAGATATTTGCTTTCTGTAATCAGTTGATATGAATTATGCCCTTATTCATCACATGGCTATAAGTCATAATTAATTACTCATTTTTATAGAAAAGTGGCTTGAGATAATTCCAGATTAAATATAAATCAAGAAAACATTACTAACTATGATATACTCTGAAAACAATGACAATACAGATCCCTACCTGTCATCACATATGTGGTGTGCGGTCAAAAGTTCTTCCAGCTATGATCACAACATGCCAGTTAAATATAAAAAAAATCATGATCCACAATCTTACCCATCATGATGTGCAACTTTCATTCATTCACCTACACCTACCTACACCTTTTACTTCCACCTACTCCCTTGCAAGGTAGTAAATATTGCTTACTGACAAAGTGACGGTTTGGCCATAAGCAATGCATCAGAAAGGCAATCAAAACAATTACAGAAACAAAGTTAAGTTATACGTTCGGCTTTATATATATATATATACCTGCTGAAAGTTATTCCCATTGAATTTAGATCAGGGCCATCTGTAATGAAAACCAATAGTAGTACCTTACTAATTAAATTATATAGTAAAAATGTTTACTTTAACTTCAAACATTTACTGATAATGTAGCCACCAGTCAGTAAATAACACTTATCCCATATAAAATTGGAGTGAAAATGTGTAGTTTGCTTGGAGAGGCATTCTATATCTTTGATTCACTTGCAACTGTATGGAAATGGTGTCAGGTAATTTGAGGGGTTGGGTAGAGTTGAAGGTATATTTTTCCCTCACAAAAAAAAATTAAATAGTTAAAACTAAAGCCATAATGTCATAGGCATGTGTTCTATCACTAAATGAATATCTTTACATATTACGCCTGATAAAGATTCTTCCAGCTTTTATTTCTGGAAAGGTATGAAATTTCAAATATACTGTAGGAATAACCTTATTGTAGGCCACCAGATTTTGATAAACTTGATGGGAATTTTAGGGTAGTTAACATGTCAAAGCAATAAAATGACTCAAAGAAAGTCAACGTTATCTCTTATGCTAGAATGTAGTGCTTATTTATTCTGCTGTTTATTGTGTATATGCCTTTTATTAGTGACATTGCTCTTACCGTGTTTTGTATAGTTTTAAAATTATATACCTATTCAGGTATTAAAGTGAATTCTATTAGAGAAGTCTGACACAGTATACGACCAATTACATACTTTTGGCAATTTAGTATAATCTGCTTTATGAAACTCTTAGTAGAAACATTGAGAGCTAAAGGGGTATTGTAGGTTCTGTATTATAGCTATAATACCTGAAAACAAGGTCTATATTTTGACTTCGACTAAAAAGATATTTACTATTACATTTTTTATGTTGCTATGGTCAAAATTGTCAAAAACAATTCTTCACAGATGAGACCCTAAGCAAATATTATGATATTGTTGTTGTAGAGCCGCTGTGGTCCAGTGGATAGTTCACTTGCCTTCTATGCTAGAGGGTACGGGTTCGAATCCCAGAGGGGCCATTGGTGACAACAGGAAGGGCATCCGGTCTTAAAGTGCTCTATGCTTCTGCAAAAGTCCCATATATATATGGGCACCGCCCTAGCCCCTCTGGGATTAGAACGTTAAAGGGGAGTACAAGGTGTAATAACCATAAAAAAAGTATATATGTCTGGAACTGGTCCCAGTGGTGGATCCAGGTATAGACTGTAGATGGTGTAAGGGGAGACTTCAAAGGGACTGAATTTAAAACCTGACAAGGTGGTTTGATTGATTTTTCTGTCACACAACTGTGCCCTCTCAGTCACCAATAGCCACATACTAATTGACATTAATTGTTAACATTTTAAACCCAATGGAACTACCCAATCGGCAAATATTCATGTGGGCTCCATGCTGGAAGGAGCATGTCCTTAGTAGCTTCCTTTAGATCCACAACTTATTATTCCTACTGAACAGTCCTCCTTCATTTGAATCATTTACTGCTTTATAACAGAAGAGCTATGACTTATGCTTATTCTTGGCATGGCCCTGTTTAACATAATCTACATAAGTAGATTTTAGCTATCCACAATAGCAATTGGATAAAAAAATACATAGGTGTCAGAGACAACTATAAAACTAATAATTCTGAATGAAATAATCTTCCACACTATATATTAAATACTATAATTTTTCATTTCTCACTCAAAGTTTATTCAAATGATACCTACTTGACATATGTATTGGTATCATAACCTTTAATCTATTAAGTATTTACTTGCACCAGCAATACTGTAAATGGTCTCATAGCTTTAAAATGTCTTAGCAACACTGTTAATCAATACACACAAACACAGCTTTTACTTACGAAATAATATAGGAACAACTGATGTAGATCCCTGGTAGTAGAAGTGTGAACTTTGAGGAAGCGGCTACAACAATAACAAAGTATTTAATATCTGTGCTTTAAATAACAATGATTACACATACTTTATCCTAACCAGACCATCATCATCATCATCATCATTATCATCATCATTATCATCATCACGCAGTTTAGCATCTGTCTTTCCCCTTCCCAGGGCATTGGACTGTCAGGTGGCAGTTCTCAGATGTTCTCTCCAGACACCCCTTGTCCTACGCCAGTTAACCTGTGACACTGCAGGTCCGCATGCATTCTAAGATGGTGTCACACCATGGTTTTCTTGGTCTTCCTCTGCCCACTCTACCTTCAACAGTCAGGGATTGGCACTTCTGGTGTGTCTCAGGATAGTGTCGAGGTGGATTATGTTCAGTCTTCCTACAGTGTTGTTGTGTCTACTGTGGGAAACAAATCATGCATATGGAAACAAGACGTATACGGTTTGAAGGATTGAAGCAAGACTAGAGTAGTAGTATGCATTTTGGCATAATGACTTGTTAGCTTTCAGAACCAAACTGTGTTAAGCATTTCTCAATTTAGTGTTGCAATGAGGCACCACCACAGTTGGTGCAGAAGGCAAAATTTTTAAAACAGCAGTTCTAGATGGCCAGAAAATACCCCCACACACCACAAAGTTGCTGAATAAATGCATCCTCCCTGCATCTGCCTTTCCCCCACCATTTTAGCTCCAAATTTGTTGTCGTCCCTAAGCTGAAAATTTTATCCCCCCCCCCCCCCCAACATCCTGGGGGGCCCTGTGTTTAAAGGGATTCTCAAGCACAATGATAAAGAACAGGGGGCTGAGGGCAGATCCTTGGTGCATGTCCTATTACACCTAAAAATACCTCAAAAATATTCTAATTATCCTTTTCCCTGACATTTTATCTATACATAATCTTGCTTTTGGAGAAATTGAAATCTGGGAATTTTTTATAGATAGCAGTTTCCATTTGTCAAGAAACTACTTTCTAGCCAAGTTTACACAGAATTTTACATGCAGAAGTTAAGTGTTACTGGTGATAAATTACAAAGCTTTATCCATAGTAAACTGCTGATGGGGGCTTGCTATAACTCAGAGCAGCCTACTCGAGAATGCAATTCTAAACGCTTCATGCACATAAAAGATTCAAATTTTCTGGAAGAAGGAAGATTCCAAGAAATGTGATGGAGTATAAATAAATTAGCAGGGTAAACTTCATAGTCTCTGGTGTATATACACCATCAGACTTCCTGTTCATCAAACTGGCATAAGAAATGTCAAGACAAAATTTCTCAAAGTCATCTGTAAAAAATAAACATGAAAACATGGAAATATATATGTGGTATATTTTTCATTTTTGTGGCATTTTTATTGTCAATCATTATATTATATATAATATATTCATTATAAACAAAAAGCTAATGACTTGTTAGCTGATATCTCTTGTTTTTCTTGCTTTTTTAATGTGCCCAAGTAATTTTTATGTATATATACACATTCAGTATGATTTTATACAAAAAGAAGCTTGCAAAAGTTATGAAAGAAAAGTTAATTGAGGGCATCTTTGCCTCCTGGTGCGGATCACTTGTGGCCAGGAAAAATATAAATATATATATACAAAAGCTACTGCTGAACTTTCCTTCTTAATATCATAAGGCTACATAAAGTTTTAGTGTGCCTTCCATAGTTTTCATTAACAGAGTAGCTAAAAGCTTAAATAATAAACAAAGATTCAGCAATTCTTGGCATATAAAAACTTACCTTTGATTTAGGATCTTTGATTCCAAGCTCCCTTAGTTTGCATGATTGTAAATGCTTTGCTGTATTTTTAAATGAGATCTTGTGTGATTCATTCAAGGGGCAGACATGAAATTTCGAACCATCATCTTCCTAATAAAATAAAATATGGGCCCTGAATTATAACTATTATGAGGTACCGGTGTAGCCTGCCTATATTTATGTTATATACATGTTATTACCAATGTCAGTATTGTTCAGTCTTAACTGGTGATTTTTGGTCAAGTAGAAGTGCTTCCAAATTTGTGGGGTGGTCCCATACCATGGTCAACAAAAATGGCTTTCTTTCAGGATGGCTGATTGCTTTTTTTGCTACCGTAAACCGGGGTAACTTTGGCAGTTTTTGGAGCTTATTTGATGTATTCTACCAAACTGAACTAATAACTTCAACATTGCTACTGACAAAATAGTGGGAGGGTTGAGTTAAATTGAGCAAATAAGGCATGTTACATATTTTCAAATTTATGACCTAGATATAACATCCATTGTAAGTGGCCAATGTTTCCCGGCTCCGGGGTTACTTTGGCCGGCACATATACACTGGATTTCTGACATTGTTGGAAAGGAATTGTGCATTTGGCATTCATTTTAAATCATCCTCTTAATGCTCCACATGTTAAAGCTTCATTCACCATAATCCTGGTAAAGTTTTATGGTGGGGATAAAGTTTTGTTGGTCTCACAGATTCAGGATGGAATCGGGAAATACTATCCCACTGAAAAGTTTAAATAATAATAATAACTCAATTACAAAACTGATTAACAAGAAGCAACTGAGAAACTCTAAGCAACTGCAAAAGTTTATCTAGTGTCACAGTAGGACTTAAAGTCTGACTTTCCTCTGCACGTTTGCTTTGTTTTAGTTAAAGATTTTCATATCGAAGGAAGATATCATTCTTGTTTAAAAGTAAATATCCAGTAAATTTCATCTTTTTTCTTTCTTTTGCAAAAATTCAAAGAAAATCTATCTATCGGGAAGAATTTTATACCATCCTCAAAATTGGTGGTGGGAACTAAAGCATGCTCCCGCCATAATGATTGCCTCAATTTAGCAGTCATCACAAAGTATCTTCAATATCATAACGATCGACAAATAAAGTTCACAAAATTACACCAGTAGACAGTAATTTGTTCTTTGGGTGTTAAGTTACGGAGGGTAATTGTTACACACTCCAGAGTGTTGGGTAATTCTTATGCACCCCCTTTTTTCCTCCCCTAAGGTTTCAAACACGATTTTTGCTTTTTCTAACAGAAAGAGGACTCTATCAGCTTTCTTTTGCTGTATTCATCATCTATTTTTGGCATTCTGATGCCAATCTACAGCTTTGTTACCAAACAACAGTAAGATTTGCAGGGACAAAAAGTTAGTGGCAGGTCTGTGAAACTTTCTCTCTGCTGTCAACATATCAGTTACTTTTTAGGCTTTTGTTTACTCAGGCTAATGATAGTTACATAACGTTTTAAGTGTGAAGTTGCTGTTTTGATGACCTTTTCCTAGCTGGTCTGAAAACTGTGGTATCGTCACAACTGCAATAGTTAGGTTTGTTTACATGGTGACGTCACAGCACCCACGATAATGTTTACCTTCTTACGTGAACTCTGTAATACTTATGAAATGTACACTAAGTAACATTGTTATTAACGATGTACAAAGTTACCCAGCCCCATGAGTAACACATTAAAAAAACAATAAGGCATTAAAATGCTCAGAATTTTGATATAATTATTGAGTATAGGAAAAACAAATGCCCTATTTCCGAATATTCCGCAGGCGGTAAAAACCGCCGACGGTGCCGAGTCCTTTAATCCGGATGGTTTGGTACAACGCGCTATCCGGGCAGTTAAGGATGCCTGCCCTGAAATGGGTGTCAGCACCGACGTTGCCCTGGACCCCTACACGCTGGATGGGCACGATGGCATTACCGATGATCAGGGTTATGTGTTAAACGATGCTACCGTTGAGGTTTTGGTAAAACAGGCCCTGTCCCACGCCGCAGCCGGCGTTGATATTGTTGCTCCCTCAGACATGATGGACGGCCGGATCGCCACGATCAGGGCCGCATTAGAGCAAAACGACTTTATCAACACCCGTATTCTGGCCTACTCCGCCAAGTACGCCTCGAAGTACTACGGCCCCTACAAAGATGCCATCGGCACCACCGGCAACTTTGGCAAGAGCAACAAAATGGGTTATCAAATGGACCCGGCCAACAGCAATGAGGCACTGCATGAAACGGCGATGGATATTACCGAAGGGGCGGACATGGTGATGGTCAAACCCGGCCTGCCCTATCTCGACATATTGCAGCGCGTCAAAGCAGAGTTCGGCGTGCCCACCTACGTTTACCAGGTAAGCGGCGAATATGCCATGCACATGGCCGCTTTTCAAAATGGCTGGCTGGAAAAGGACGCTACTATTCTGGAGTCACTGACCTGCTTTAAAAGAGCCGGCGCCGATGGTATATTGACCTACTTCGCCAAACAGGCAGCTCAATTGCTGCAAGGCTAGCCCCGATAATTCATGAAATAGACAGGCTAGGCGGCAGGTGCCGTCCTGCATAGAACTTGAAATTTCGACAGACAACACAATATTGAGTACCCTATTCTAACCAACCTATTATTTTCGAGCTGACCGCTGTTTCCGTGGCAGCAGTTCCAGTGATAGAGTGATAGCCCTTTTTCATTATCTAAAGGCCGGATATAAGGCCAGGCAGGAAATTTTATACCATGAGCGAAACTAACAGCGTGACTGATTCAACCTTCGACCAGGATGTACTTGAGTCCGATATTCCGGTTTTGGTGGACTACTGGGCCGAATGGTGCGGGCCTTGCAAAATGGTCGGACCGGTACTGGAGGAAATCGCCAAGGAATACGACGGCCGCCTTAAAATCTGTAAGCTGAATATCGATGAAAACGAAGCCACCCCACCCAAATACGGTATTCGTGGCATTCCGACGCTGATGCTGTTTAAGGGCGGTAACGTGGAAGCGACCAAGGTAGGGGCCCTTTCCAAATCCCAGCTGGCTGCCTTTATCGACAGTAATCTATAGCACAGCGCATACCGGATACCTCTTCCTGCAAGCCGGGCGGGGAGAGGTAAACGACACATAATTGGGTTCATCGCAAGATTTAGCTAGACGCCCAATTAAATGAGTGTTATCTTTCGTGGTCAAGGTTCTCCCCCTTTTGAGCCGTCTCCTTTTTAGCAAAACCCCTGTTGAATATAACAATTAAATAATTTCTTTGATAAACCTGCCCCGATGCCATGTCGGCCGCAGCCAATTAATGTTAACCCCTTATGAATCTGACCGAACTCAAACAAAAACCCGTACCTGAATTACTTAAAATTGCCAGTGAAATCGGCCTTGATAACCTCGCAAGATCCCGTAAACAGGACGTCATTTTTTCCATTCTAAAACGCCACGCGAAGAGCGGTGAGGACATATTTGGCGACGGTGTACTGGAAATTCTGCAGGACGGTTTTGGGTTTTTGCGATCGGCCGACAGTTCCTATCTGGCAGGCCCTGACGATATATACGTTTCGCCAAGCCAGATTCGCCGCTTTAACCTGCGCACCGGCGATACCATTGCCGGAAAGATCCGCCCGCCCAAGGACGGCGAACGCTATTTTGCACTGTTGAAGGTTAACGAAATTAATTTCGACCAGCCGGAAAATGCAAAGAGCAAAATTCTGTTCGAAAACCTGACCCCCCTGTTTCCCGATGACCGTCTGACCCTGGAACGCGGCAACGGCAGTACCGAGGATTTGTCAGCCCGGGTAATAGACCTGGTGGCCCCCATCGGCAAGGGTCAGCGCGGCTTGATCGTATCGCCCCCCAAGGCCGGTAAAACGCTGATGCTGCAAAATATTGCACAATCCATCGCCAGCAATAACCCGGAAAGCCACCTCATTGTATTGCTCATTGACGAGCGCCCGGAAGAAGTAACGGATATGCAACGCTCGGTGCGTGGCGAAGTGGTTGCCAGTACCTTTGACGAGCCGCCTTCCCGGCACGTGCAAGTGGCCGAGATGGTCATCGAAAAGGCCAAGCGCCTTGTGGAGCACAAAAAGGACGTCATCGTTCTGCTCGATTCCATCACCCGCCTGGCGCGTGCCTATAACACGACGGTGCCGTCATCGGGCAAAGTGCTGACCGGTGGTGTCGACGCACATGCCCTGGAACGGCCAAAACGCTTTTTCGGCGCAGCCCGTAACATAGAAGAAGGCGGCAGCCTGACCATCATAGCTACAGCCCTGATCGACACTGGCTCCAAGATGGACGAGGTGATCTACGAAGAATTCAAGGGCACCGGTAACATGGAGTTGCACCTGGATCGCAAAATTGCGGAAAAACGGGTTTACCCGGCGATCAATATCCGCCGTTCCGGCACCCGCCGGGAAGAGTTGCTGACCACGGAAGATGAGCTGCAGAAAATGTGGATTCTACGCAAGCTGCTCAATTCCATGGAGGACACCGCGGCAATGGAGTTCCTGCTCGATAAACTGAAGGATTTTAAAACCAATGATGAGTTCTTCCTATCAATGAAGCGCAGCTAGATTCTAATTTGCCGGAATGAAAGGGCTATCTTGCCTTAACAAGACCGTATGCCGCATGGACGCGGCATCCGAGCTTACATGGACGTATTCACAGCGTGTCTTGATAAGGCAAGATAGCCCTTTCAACGCTGACCTCCCGCGTTACCAAACAATAATTCCAAGTCAGCCCAGTCTACCAGCCCCTCCCGCTTATGCAGTATAAAGACCTCCGCGACTTTATCGACCTGTTGGAGAAAAGAGGTCAGCTCAAGCGTATTTCTCAGGAAATAGATCCACACCTTGAGATGACCGAAATTTGCGACCGAACGCTCCGCAGGGCGGGGCCGGCGCTGCTGTTCGAGAACCCGAAGGGCTCCTCAATACCTGTGTTGGCCAACCTGTTCGGCACGCCTGAACGGGTCGCCCTGGGCATGGGGCAGAACGATATCGAGTCGCTGCGTGAAATCGGCAAATTGTTGGCTTTTCTGAAGGAGCCCGACCCACCCAAGGGGCTGAAGGACGCCTGGTCAAAACTGCCGATATTCAAGCAGGTAATGAATATGGCTCCCAACCTGGTCAGTCAGGCTGCCTGTCAGGAACATATTCTATCCGGCGATCAAATTGATCTTTCAGCCATTCCTGTTCAGACCTGCTGGCCGGAAGATGCCGGTCCGCTAATAACCTGGCCGTTGGTTATTACCAAAGGCCCCGGCAAAGAGCGCCAGAACCTGGGTATCTATCGACAGCAGGTGATCGCTAAAAACAAGGTTATCATGCGCTGGCTTTCACATCGCGGCGGGGCTCTGGATTACCGCGAGTGGCTCCAGACTAATCCCGACCAGCCCTTTCCCATTGCCGTTGCACTTGGGGCTGATCCTGCCACCATCCTCGGTGCCGTGACACCAGTACCCGATTCAATTTCTGAGTATGCCTTTGCGGGACTATTGCGCGGTAACAAAACTGACCTGGTGAAATGCGTCAGTAATGACCTGCAGGTACCGGCAAGTGCCGAGTTAGTGCTTGAAGGTTATATCCAACCCGGAGAAGAAGCAGACGAAGGCCCCTTCGGCGACCACACGGGGTACTATAATGAGATAGAGCGTTTCCCGGTATTTACCATTACCCACATTACCCACCGTAGCGCCCCTATCTATCACAGCACCTATACCGGCCGGCCGCCCGATGAACCTTCAATTCTGGGGGTAGCGCTGAACGAGGTGTTTGTGCCGATCCTGCAAAAGCAGTTCCCGGAAATTGTCGATTTTTACCTGCCGCCCGAAGGCTGCTCCTATCGCATGGCGGTGGTGACGATGAAGAAACAGTATGCCGGGCACGCCAAACGCGTAATGATGGGCGTTTGGTCCTTTTTGCGCCAATTTATGTACACCAAATTTGTGATAGTGACCGACGATGACGTCGACGCACGCAATTGGCAGGACGTGATCTGGGCCATGACGACGCGCATGGACCCCGCACGCGATACCACCATCATCGAAAACACCCCGATCGACTATCTGGATTTCGCCTCACCGGTCGCCGGGCTGGGCTCGAAGATCGGCTTTGATGCCACACACAAGTTCCCGCAAGAAACCAACCGCGAGTGGGGCCGCACCATCACCATGGATTCGGCGGTGAAATCCAGGATTGACGATATCTGGCAGGCATTGGGCCTCTAACCCGGCATCAGACCTTCACCAGGGTATTTTGGTCCGTATGATGGAAAATGGCCTGGTTGACCGGTATCCATAACTGAGTGTCTTCCCGGTAGCTGAATGAACCATCGTCATGGATAGTGACATCCAGCAGGTATTTTTTTGTCTTGTAGGTTTCGTCCAGAAACTGATTGGACAAAATACCGTAGGTTTCCGAACCCACTTCCGCAGATAAATGGAAACTTCTACTGTCCGCTTCGGCGTCACCACCGGCATTGACCAGTACCCCGCGAGGCACCATAAAGCAGCGTAACACCTGTTTTCGATCCTGGTCCCATAGCCAGTAACCCAGCTCCTCATGAAACGGATCGTCTTCGCCCAAACGCCAGGCAGTCATGGAGTAACGCAGTCCGTATAGTGCCTGTGGACCGTTGTTAACCGGGCCGAGTGGTTCGAAAACAGACCTTTCACGGTATTTGGTTTCCGTTTCCTTACTGTGAACTCTGGATATATCGATACCCTGATCGCCTTCCCAGGTACCGGCCAGGGCCGCGAGCGGGCCAAGATTTTCTATAATTTCATCACTCATAATTTCCTCAAAATCATTGATTGGACGTGCAACTATCCATTTTAGAGGGACATTCCCTATGCACTATTACCAATATGAGGAGCCCAGTCAAATCTACCGTTCAAATATTACGGCCCGTCTCCCGGCTCAAACCAGCGACCTGACAATCAAAAATAGAATGGACGGGGCGAGCAGACAACCGACACCGGTATAAAAGGTTGCCGTCATCGCACCGTAGGGTACCAATTTGGGGTCGGTCGCGGCGAGTCCACCGGCTACGCCGCTGGTGGTGCCCATTAACCCCCCGTAGATGAGTGCAGACTGGGGGTTGTTCAGTCCGATTTTCGGCGCTACAAAGGGCGTACCCACCATCACCAGGACCGACTTAATCAGCCCGGCGGCGACACTTAAGGCAATAACATCCGAGTCCGCGCCCAACGCGGTACCGGTGACCGGGCCAACGATATAGGTAGCCGCACCGGCACCTATCGTACTAATGGATACCGCGTCCTGATAACCAAAGGCAACAGCCACCAGCGCACCGACAAAAAATGAAAGCCCCACACCCATTACAACGGAAAAGGCCCCGATAAAACCCGCCCTTTTTAGCGCATCAAGGTCGGCGCCGAAAGCCGTGGCTACAATAGCGAAGTCGCGGAACATTGCACCACCCAGCACGCCGACTCCGGCAAGCACGGCAAAATCAGCCAGTCCTTTCGCCCCGCCCGTTACCAGCCCGCCGATATAAGCCAGCACAAGCCCCAGGGTAATGGCTATCGCAGACCCATGAATATGCCCTCTGCTCCACTTTGCCGATATCAGATAGGAAACCCAGGTTAGCCCACCCACGAACAAAAAGGCAACGACGATGGCATTGCCTGATATGACCTTGGCAAATGCTTCGCCAATCATACTTCTTCAGTTTCCCGTGCCGCCCCCCGCCCTAACTTCGCCAGCACCGGAATCATGGCAAAGCTTAGGGCAACCGCAGCAACACCGGCAATAACCGCCAACCAACCGCTGGATACGGCCGCGACCACGTTTTGTTTGGCCGCCATGGCAACAACGATCGGGATATACATGGCGCTCCAAAAGGTAATTCCCGTGCTGGACGCCGGAGCCAGTTGATATTTGTGCGGGGAAATACTCGTTAAAACAATTAGCAGCAGCATGGCAATTCCCACCCCGCCGACATTGGCCTGCACACCGATTAACCGGCCTAATAGTTCACCGATAAATACGCCAACCAGCATACAAAAAGCCAGCAGCGCCACGCCGTAAATTACCATTTGCTATACCCCCTAGACCGGGATTTGTTGGGGCGTTAAATGCGCTCTTTAAGAATGGGCTTTCTTTGGAGATGATCGACACTCGCCTCATAGGCCAGCGCAAACTCAAGCAACCGGCTGTCCTCTCCCATCGGCCCGATAAACTGCAGCCCCATCGGCCGCCCCTGCCCGTCAAAACCGGCCGGCAGATTCACCACCGGACAACCGGACAAGGTGCCGCCAATGGTCACTTCCATCCAGCGATGGTAGGTATCCATTGCCTTGCCGGCGATGAATTTGGGCCAGTGGATATCTGCCGAATAGGGGAAGGCCTGCGCCGTCGGCAGCACCAGAAAATCATACTTTTTAAACAGCCTGTGCAACGCACGGTACCAATCACTGCGGGCAACACCCGCACGATAAACATCCAGCCCTGAAAGGGTTAGTCCACCTTCAATTTCCCAAACCAATTCAGGTTTAAGCAATTGCCTTTTATTTTGGTCGTCATAGAGTGATTTGACACCGCCACAGATGGCCCAGTGCCGCAGCGTCAGCCAGGTCTGCCAAAGCCGGGACATGTCATACTCCGGCGCGCACTCTTCAACGGCAGCACCTTCGTCCGCCAGATGTTTTAGCGCCCCTTCGCAAAGCGCCAGTATACCGGGTTCCGTTGGCAAATAGCCGCGATAATCTCCCATCCAGCCCAGCTTGTAGCCCCTTAACTCAGCAGCTGCAACAGGTCGATACGCCTTTACCCTGTCCCTCAAACTCAAGGGTGCCCGCGGATCGAAGCCGGACATGGTGCCTAATAAACGAATTGTATCCTCAACAGTCCGCCCCATCGGTCCTTCGTACCCCAATTGTTGCAAAAACAGGTCGGTCTCAATGGCAGGAATCCGGCCCTGACTCGGCCGAAACCCAATCACATTATTGTAAGCGGCGGGGTTGCGCAGCGAACCCATCATGTCACTGCCATCTGCAACCGGCAACATACCCGTCGCCATTCCGGTGGCGGCACCGCCGCTACTGCCACCGGCGATCAGTTCAGGGTTATAGGCATTGCGAGTGGTTCCGTATACGCTATTGTAGGTCTGGGAACCCAACCCGAATTCGGGCACGTTGGTTTTACCGATAAATATCGCCCCCTGGTTCCTAATTCGCTTTACGAAGACACTGTCAGTCGATGCAATTCGATTCCGGAACACTCTGGAACCATGGGTGGTAACCAATCCCTTTACATCCGACAGGTCCTTGGCAGCATGGGGCATACCATGCATCCAGCCTCTGTACATCCCCGTGTCCAGCTCCTTGTCGGCCAGCGCCGCCTGTCTAATCAACTCGTCATGCGGGGGCATTCCGACTATCGCGTTGTAGACAGGGTTATAACGGTCAATGCGGGCCAGATAGGCCTGCATGACTTCCCTACAGCTAACCTGCCGGTTTTTTATGGCAAGGGATAGTTGGGACGCATCCAGCGCTGTAATATCGGACGCCAGCGGCTTGGAATGACTGACGGAGGCACAGCCACCCAGCGCCGGCATAGCCAGCGCTATACCTATTCCTGCGGATGAGCAAAGAAACTGCCTGCGTCCTAACTTTTTCAAATCATGCTCCTCGTATAATCCGGCTTTAGTGAGTGCTCCGTTTGCCGGAGACGGATGCCGGTTACGCAAAACTTTATCGGCCTACCGGCTCAGCTTCCCAGAATAAAGGAAATAGGGAGAACTGCATTGACAGAACGGGACAAGCATTTGACAGGCCCGGGAAACCCTGCGTTTTATCCAAGCCCGATCCGGGTGGTGTGGGTCCCACCCGGAGGCGCTCCACATCAAAAGCTATAGGTTGCTTCCAAGCCGAAAGTTCGGGGCGTGCCGTAGGCAAACTGTTGTTGACCAAAGGGCCCCAGACGACCAAAATTTGCATACTTTTTATCACCCAGGTTTTTGCCCCAGATAAATACAGACCAGTTTTCATCCTCTGAGCGATAGCCGATTCGCGCATTAACCAGTGCGTAGCCGCCCTGGCGAATCGCCTCGGAATTCTCCGGATCGTAATATACCGAGCTGCGATAGGATACGCTGGATACCGCCTGCAATGATCCGCCGCCCGATAGTGGATAACTATATTCACCCTGTACATTAGCGGTCTGCTCGGGGGCGTTGCGCGGCTGGTTACCAGACAGATCTCTACCGGCGCGAATTAGATCCTGGTACTCAGCGTCCAGATAGCCACCGCTTAGAGAAAGCGTAAGGTTGTCCGAAGCCAACCAGGTCACTTCAAGCTCCAAGCCGGCCAGATCGGCAGAACCGGCATTGCTACCGATAAACCCACCCCCCTGATTGTTACTCAGGTTTATAATTTGCAGATCCTGGTAGTCCATGTAAAAAATGGCTCCGTTAATCCGGAGTGAGCTGTCAAGGGCAGTGGTTTTATAGCCTATTTCAAAGCTATCGACCGTTTCCGGGTCCAGCACAAACTCATCCGGCGAGTTAATGTTAATGATATCGGGCAGCATACTGCCGCTCTTGAATCCGGCAGCATATTTGGCGTAGACGATGGTCGTTTCATCGACCGAATAGGTCAGCGAAACACTGGGAGTCACCTCGCTCCAGGTTTCTGAAACCCTCGGCACCAGCGCATCGGGAGGAATAACGCCGGCATTTGCAAGCGGATCGAAGGTTTCCTGTACCCACTGACCTTCCTTTTCATCTTCAGTCCAACGCACACCTATACTCAGATCCAGCGACTCAGACAGATGTATGTTGCTATGAAAATAGGCGCCTATCGATGAGGTTTTAACGCCACCTTCACCGGTAATTAAACCAAATGCCGATGGACCGGGTGTATCGACGGTCGGGCCCGTGCCACGAATCGAATCCACCTCCTGGTCAAACCAGAGCACACCGGCCACATAATTCCAGCCGTCCCAGCCTGGGGAGGTAATTCTTACCTCCACTGAACTCTGTTCAGCCGAATCCTCAAAGATAGAGTTTGAGAAGTCCCTGGAGGAATTATCGTCATCGAAACCCGCCTCAAAATCCATTTCCCGGGTGGACGCAATAAACGCAATGGAATATTCCGATTCCAGCTCGTATTCCAGGGACAATGAAAATCCGGCGTTTTCCGTTTTGTCAAAAACCGGGCCGTCCCTGAATACCGCCTCATGATCGTCCAGCTGATCGCCAATCTGCTCCGGTGACGCGACGCCTGCACCGACAAAGGGCTGACCAAAAACCGTATCGTTGTCTGCTTCCGTATAGTCTGCAGCCAGGGTGATGCTTAACTGATCCGTTGGATTTATCGCCACCTGACCGCGAACAAAAAGGTCATCCACTCCCTGCAATGTCGCACCGTTAAATCGATTTTTAATCCAACCGTCAGAATCATTTTTAGTCAATGTCAATTTAGCCGCGGCCCTATCCGATAGAGGTCCGGAAACATATCCGCCGAAGCGAGTCACGCCAAAATTACCCAACTTGGCCTGAACTTCACCTTCCAGCTCCTCCGTGTTGGGTTTTTTGGTAATAACATTAAGCGCTCCGGCCACCGTATTTTTACCGAACAGGGACCCCTGCGGACCACGCAGCACTTCAATCTGCTCTATATCAGCCGTATCGAGCCGAAAAAACTGCGGGCGGCCCACATAAACGCCGTCAACATAGAGCCCAACACTATCTTCAATACCTGCATTACGCGAGTTTGAGGAGATTCCCCTGACGCCAAAGGACGTTCCAAAGGAGCCCCCTCTATCCTGAAGTGAAAGGTTGGGAACTGAATAAGCTATATCAACGATATTAACGACACCTGCGACCGCAAGGTCGGCTGCTGAAAAGGCAGAGGCTGCTACCGGAATATCCTGCAAACTCTCTTCTCGCTTTCGAGCAGTTACAATTAATTCTTCCAGTACAGCACCTTCTGCTACAGGGACAGGCAGTAGTGTTGTGCCACTCATGAATACAGTCATCGCTATGGCCTGGGCCAGGGGTATTTTTCTTATATTGATCTTTGTAACGGAATGCATTTTCTCCTCCTCATCGATAGCATTGCGAAGGTGCAATACTAGTTCAACGAAGGCAACGAAGATTGACATTTGGGGACAAGCCATTGACAGGCGTTAATTTTTTAGGTGAGGCGGTTTGGTTCGCTGACGATATTGCTGTGGTGTCTCATTGCTCCAGGCGCGGAAAGCACGACTGAAAGCACTCGGTTCTGAATAACCCAGTTCCAGCGCTATCTGGGACAGGGACATATTGGTTTGAGTCAGAAAATATTTGGCCCGGTTTTCCATCGCCTGCCTTTTTACATCCTGAAAACTGGTACCCTCTTCCGACAGTTTCCGCCTGAGGGTGCGGGCAGACAGAGCAAGACTGTCGGCCACACTTTCAATACTGGGTGTCTCAGCTGCCGTTTGCCGGATTACCTCCCGGCAAACGGCTTCCAACAGATCAAAATTTTCACTATTGGTGGAAAAATACGTATGCAGGGCCTTGGTCAGTATTTCAAACAATAAGCTGTTCGATGTGGTAAAGGGTTCCTTCAGATACCAGCTGTCAAAAACCAGTTTGTTCGACTCTTGCCCAAACCTGACAGGGGCACCCAAAGCCCGCTCCAATACCTGTGGCGATTTCGAGCTGCGATGCTGAAAACATACCTGGCGGAGAGGAACAGATTGACGCGTTGCCATTTTAAGGCTATTCGGTAACAGGGCTACCAGGAACTCATTGAGTTGCTCATTCTCAGCATTACGCGGATCGACGACATTGACGATCCACTCTGCCTGATTTTCAGCCAGCACCAATTTGTTGGTGAGCCCCGGATCGATGTACTGGTCATAGCGCGCCATCGTCTTCAGCCCCACCTCAACCGAGGGCGCAGCCAGCATGGTCATTATCATCAGGCCGCTGGACTCGTAGTGAAAGGCCTCAGCCATGTGCAACCCGAAATGGCGGTCGCCGGTTTTTTGCGCTGCTATTTCAAATATCCGGCTACCGGTAACAACGGGCAGGGGCTTGGTATTTTCCCCCTCCACACCGTTTTCCAGACCGCCCTCAAGGAAAATGGCATCCACATCGGCACCACGATCCAGCAGGTAGCTTCTCAGGTAGGCCACAAAGCGCGGCGATAGCGTCGGCGCTATATCCGGAGTTACCGGTTTGGTTTTCTTCATAAATTGCGCGGTATAAAAGTCTCTGTCTAATTGGGGCACCAACCAGTCCTATTGGCCGAGTATAGGTCAGCCCTTTACAACCCCGCTAGTGCACCCGTGATTTTTTTCCATCACGGCTATAGACAAGATTACCTTCGAACCAGGTCATTGCTACCTGCGTTTCGCTGATCTCGCCGACAGGGATCTCAAACAGGTTTCTGTCCAACACAATAAAGTCTGCTGATTTACCTAACTCGACGGAGCCTGTTTTCGCCTCCAGGCGCATCGCCCGGGCACCGTATAAGGTGAAGATTTCGAGCACCTGTGCCAACTCAATGGCCTGTTCCCGCCAGAGCGTTTCATTGCTGTCGTTAAAGGGGTTTTTACGCGTTACCATCGCCTCTATAGCGGGCCAGGGATTCATGTTCTCAACTGCCGATGGCCAGTCCGAACCAATCAGTACATTCGCCCCGGCATTGAGCAGATCCTTTATTGGCCAGTATTCAAGGGCTCTCTCACCCACCGCGCCCACAACCGAATCGATAATGGGTGACGGAAACCAGATGTAGGGCGAAAGATCAGCCGTTACATTCAACGCTGCAAAACGAGGCAAGTCCGCTGCGTGAATATAGCCCGCGTGGGCGAGTTGATGACGCAGGCCGCTATCGCCATTAACCTCACGAACTTTAGCAATTGCGTCCAGTGCAACACGCACCGCGCCGTCGCCGGCGGTATGGATTTTAACGGTAAAGCCGCGGCGATCAAGTTCCATTAAGTCCTGTACCAGCGCTGCCGGATTTATCAATAACATGCCCCTCGTCGCCTCGGGGAACTGGTTATCGACCAGGTAGGGGTCGATCATAACCGCGGTACGCGAGGCAGTGGGCACGCCATCCAGAAATATCTTGGCAAATTTGGTGTACACATGGTCGGAGCGATACCGCTCGCTCTGTTTCACCAGCGGTTCGACATCGAAGGGCGTGTCGCGTTGACCTCGTGGTGTCTGCAAGCTCGTCGTCGCATAAGCTGTCAACCGGCCTTCCCGGTCCAATTGCTGGTAAGCCGGAGAAACCGCTGGCGGGGTCCGTGCTTCGTTAATACCGGTGAGACCAAAGGCGTTGGCCTGACGAACTGCCGCTGCCAGCGCCGCCAGATTTTGCTGATGCGTCCAGTCCGGTACATGAGGCGTAATTAGGTACCTGGCCGATTCAAGCACCAGTCCGTTGGGCTCGCCATCGGCACCACGCACGAATGTGCCGCCCTCTGGGTCGGCTGCGTTGCTATCGATGCCCGCCAATGCCAGCGCTTTGCTGTTAACCCAGAGATTGTGCCCGGCATCGTCCTCCAGAATGACAGCCTTATCGCCGGAGACCAGATCCAGCCACGCTCTTGGTGATTCCAACGGAAAATTGATAAAAAAGTCGCTGGTCCATTGCCCGCCCTGAATCCACTCAGCATCAGGGTTAGCGGCAACGCACGCCCGGATTCGTTCGGCAATTTGCGCCGGTGTCGCGCTGAAAGCAAAAGTGCACTCGTAGAGTAACTTCAAGCCGCCCTGCCAGGGATGGGAGTGGGCATCATTGATACCCGGCATGACCATTTTCCCACGCAGGTCGATAACCTGCGTAGCCGCTCCGATATAAGCCCCCACACCCTGATTATCTCCCACGTAATCATAGCGGCCATTGCTGATAGCAATCGCCTCCACCCAGGGTTGCCGGGTATCAAGCGTATAAATGCGACCGTTGGTTAATACGGTATCCGCAATAGCCGACGTGCGTCCGGAACTAAGCTGCCTGGACTCGCACGCGGTAACGGCAAATATGCATGCGAACAACCAATACAACCAAGCCGGTCCCTGCCTGCTAGTCGCCACTGTCGTAGACCACTTTACCTTCAAACAGCGTCATCAGAACCTGCGTATCACTGATTTCCTCTACCGAAACATCAAACAGGTTTTGGTTGAGCAAAATCAAATCGGCGGATTTTCCCGGCTCAACAGAGCCCGTCACGTCTTCGAGGCGAAGCGCTCGCGCACCATCGACGGTGTAGATTTGCAGCGCCTGTTCCAGCGAAATTGCCTGCTCCGGCCAAAAGGTTCCGGGAAATTGGGCGCGCGGATCAGCACGGGAGATCATGGCTTCGATACCCATCCAGGGGTTCATTGAAGGCACCGCCGCAGGCCAATCCGAACCTGCCGCCACAGGGGCCTTCGAGGCCACCAGTGTCTTAATCGGCCAATAGTGCTCGCCGCGTTTGCCGAGGGCACCCAGCACGGAATCCATAATAGGCGAAGGGTGCCATAGGTAGGGGGAAAGATCGGCCACTGCTTGCAGTGTTTTAAAACGCGGCAGATCCGTATCGTCTATGTAGCCTGCATGCGCCAGTTCATGGCGCAATCCACTGTCACCATTAGCCCTGCGTGCCTGTTCTATTGCGTCAAGGGTAACCCGGACGGAACGGTCTCCGGCCGTGTGAATCTTAACGGTGATCCCCTCCTTATCCATCGCAGTGATCATGTCGGCGAGCGCCTTCGGGCTAAAATGTAAGCTGCCGTTATGTGTCGCCTCCCCTTCGCCTGCGGGCAGGTAGTCGTCAATCATGGCTGCGGTTCTGGAGGAGGTCGGTACGCCGTCCATAAAGATTTTGACGAACCGGGTATCGACGTGATTGGCGCTGTGCCGATCCCTTAACTCAAGAATGGTTGCCAAATCAAACCCGCCTCCTTCCTTCAGCGCATATTTCGCATCGATGGAGGCTGCCAGGTGTACCGTCATTCCGTTGCGGTCGCCTAGCGACTTAAAAGCCGCCAGCCCCTGACGAGACGCCCAGGCGTCCTTAAGCCCGGTGACACCAAAGCCGTTAGCAATCCGCATCGCTTCTGCCAAAGCGGCTCGATACTGCTCCGGTGACCAGTCCGGCACTACGTCGTTAACCAGGTCCTTGGCATGTTCCAGCAGCAGGCCGTTGGGCTCGCCTGTTTTTGGATCCCGTACGATCACACCGCCGGCAACCTCCTCCGTGTCCCGGGTAATGCCCGCCATTTGCAATACCTTGCTGTTCACCCATGCATCGTGACCGGAATCAGCCGTGAGAATGACCGCTTTGCCGCCGGAAACCTTGTCCAAAAAGGCCCTGGGAGAATCTAACTCATGGTTGATAAACAGATTGCTGTCCCACTGGCCGCCGATAACCCATTCGGCATCCGGATTTTCCTCGACGCAACCGGCTATCGTTTCGGCAATATCATCCGGGGTGGCGGAAAATGGAAAGGAGCACTCGAAGAGCTCCTTGATTCCCCCCCAGACCGGGTGTACGTGCGCATCGTTAATGCCGGGCATAGCCATTCGTCCCTGTAAATCAATAATCCGGGTATCCTTACCCTTGAATGCATCAGCCCCGGCAGCAGCGCCGACATAGCTGTACTTCCCACCCTTGATTGCCACAGCCTCTGCCCAGGGCTGATCGGAGGCCAGCGTGTAAATGCGGCCATTGGTCAGAATTAGCTCCGCAGCAACTCCCGTCTGAGTGTCTTTGCTATCCTGCCTGGCAGCGTTATCGCAGCCACTCAAAAAAGCCCATGCGGTGGAGAAGATAAAGAGTGCTTTCAGTTTATTCATGAATCACATCCATAGTGGACTGGCAGGCCGCTTCAATCAGCCTATAAAAATGGCCCGGCAAACCGGACCATTTTTATTCCAGTAACGTTTATCAGAAATTGTAATTAAGGGATAGTCCGTAGGTAACGGGCATACCTACACTACGAACAACGGGGCCATTACCACCGGTATAGGCCGCAGGGTAGTAATACTCATCTGTAATATTGCGCCCCCACAGAAGTACACGCCACTTACCGGACTCCTCACCAATAGCAACGCGGGCGTTGTAAATAGAATAGTCGTCCGTCGCATCGGTCGCCTGCGCACCTCCGGTCGTTTCATCCTGAAAAGAAGCATCGCCAGCGACTTCCATGACCAGATTATCCGCTACCGGCCATTCATATTTGATCGTGAAGTTGTATGTCCATTCGGGCGCCTGGGCCAAGCTGATACCTGATACATCTCTGGTTCCCTTTAAAGTAGTAAAGGGGTTGTCTGCTAACAGCGCGGCGCAGAAAGGTACCGATGCATTCACCCCCTGAGAGCAACTGGTAGCCCGATCAAAAGCATTCCATTCGGTTACTTCGGTATCCAGATAGGCAATGCCCAGATTCACGGACAGCCTATCTGTAGCCAGCCACTGTAAATCGATTTCCACACCATTAAGTTCAGATTCCGGCACATTAGTCAGCCCACTAATCGCACCCACAATCGTCACCGCACTATCCTGCTCCTGTTTGTCCTCATAGTCGTACCAGAAGGCGGCGGCGTTAAGTTGCATCGCTCCTTCCAATAGGGTCGCTTTAACCCCTACCTCAAAGGAAGTCAATTCTTCCTCTCCATAGGGCAACAGCTGGGTAATGGTTTGCGAGTTAGCACCGTTAAAGCCACCCGACTTAAAGCCTGTGGATAGGGTTCCATAAAGTAACACGTCATCACTTAGCGCGTAGTCAACGCCCAACTTACCCATCCATTTATCCGTCGAAATGGTATCTTTAAATACATGATTGGTTCCGAACAAAGGATGGCCAACTCGATCATCAAAGGTTCCACAGTCACCCGGTTCACCCCCAATAAACTGTGCCAGAGTGCCATCACCCGTGTCGTAGGTACAGCCTTCCCAGGTTCTCTCTTCTTCGGTATACCTCAGCCCTGCCGTTAACCGCCAATTATCTGCGAAACTCCACTCAATGTGCCCGAATATTGCCTGGGAATCCGTTTCCTGCGTATACAGAGTATCCAGTGTCTCGATACCCAACACATTGGCAAAGAAGGATTCGGTCATGATCTGGATGTCTATGCCCACCGGTGATTGAGAGCTAATGTGGTAACTAGAGAAATAGAGTATGTAAACATCGGAGATGACCTAGCTTAATTGGTAGAGCGCGCGCTGCGATAGCGTGGGTTACGGATTCGATCTCCGGTGGTGACATATTTCTATTTTTCTAGAATCTTTTAAAAACTGAAATTGCTGTTTTGTTAGAAAATGCCTCTTTTCAGTAAAATTGCTGTGTGAGATGCTTTGGACGGTTAGAGTAATGCCTTTTACCAAAGTCCATTTATTGCTTCTTCCATTTAGAGTTTTTACAAACTGCAAACACGGAACTGACACCTAATGAAAGTGTTTCATAAAATTGCGGTAGCTACAAAACTCTAACCGGTTAAAATCCTTTTTGACATGTAATGCAGGCAGTCCCAAGAGAGCAAATAAGAACTGCTGAATCTACACATTTAGAGTATAGCAAACGAAAGCCCAAATCTATGGAGGTAGATAAAATCAAAGTGATACATTACGTTGCGAATTGCGAAACAATTAGCATTCACGCTCACTTGATGCCACAATGGTAGACCAATAAGCGCTGATGCCATCACGGCCCATATTGAGGGGCGTCGCCCTTGGATGCCCCAGCTGACCTTTATTTATTAGTTAGCCTGTTTGGTGGGTTTTCTGTTTATTTAGGGTAGTTTCAATGTCGGGCCCACTGCTCATCAGGGGTCTTTGATTGGGATACTTCCACAAGGGTTATCCAATCCGTAATCTACTGTCAAATACAATCTTCTTTTACTTTATGAGTCAGGCTAGTAATTAACCAATCCCTCGCAGAACTTTCTAATTGGTGATCCTATGATGCCACTACATACCAAAGATTTATTTGCAGATAACGGTAATGGAAACCTCTTTATCTGAAGAACATAAGGAGTCGTTCCTTCGGTAGACAATCACATGACTAACCGAGACAACCGTATATCCCATACAGGGACGCGGGAACAGGGGAGCACAGGGGGCCATGGCCCCCACAAAGATTTGCCAAATCCCTTTTTTCCGTGAGCACTTTCCATCCTTAACAAAGTTGAAATTGATTGCGACAGACATTGTACCACATCAACAGCAAGATATGCATATCAACATGAAACATCCCTTTCCACACAATGACTAAAGTCACCTTAGTGGAATGCGAAAAATTAATTTGATCCCTGCCTACGTGCCCCCCCAATCCGCCTTGCCCCCCCCCCTCGCTGCTATAACATGCTTAAACTAAAAGAGTAACTAAAAATTGTATTAAATTTAGAAGATGATTTGGTGCATTTTTATACCACTCTCACCAGGAACACTATAACGAACTGTTTCCACCAAGTGAAGAACTGAAAGCCGAGAAAGCCGCTCTGGCTGCCTTAGCACTTATCCAATATGAACAGAATTATAGAACTGCAGTCCCAAAACGTGCTTGGCCTACATCAGGTTAGTATTAAATTTGTTATCTCCATATTCCCCTTTCAATTGGTTACGTTGATGATTTAGATTTGAAAGGAGGCTGAAAGGAGAGTCATATTACTAACACCGGATACTGGACGTAACAGTTATTCAGAAAAACCTTTTCCGTAAATAATTTGCCTGTTTTTGTAAATTTAAGCGAAAGTTATCTTAATAAAACCTTAAAGTGGTTATTGCTACAAAATTACAATATTGTGTTAAGTAAAGGATCATTTTGCCAAACGTTTTCACCAGACACCTTTGGTCGTAGCAA